>BNST01003085.1:0-231074 GCA_019650275.1 Xylocarpus granatum
GATACCTTTAGTGAAAACCCAAAGGCAGGCTGACGCCTCATTATGACTTTCTTATCGTTCCTCCCGTCATATTTTATTAAACATCGCTCACCACCATATGTTTAGTAAAATCATTTTGCCCTATCAAGTAGGTACTTTTTTTAATTGGAGTTGAGGTGTGTTACTGTCTTGTTTCAGTACTGTATGTGTGTTTGCATTTGAATGGGAGGGAGAGAGGGGGATAGAGATAGGGAAAAGAGAGATGCTTGTGTGTAAGGCAAGGGAGGGGGAGGAGTGTGAGCTAAGGGGGAGGGAAAGGGAAACAGAAGGGAAATTGGTGGGAGAACAAGAGATGTGTGTATGAGAAAGAGTCTGATGCCATAGGGAGACGGGGATGGATGCATGTGTATGTGTAATGGTGGTGTTCATGGTAGTTTTTCTATTACTTGTTATGATTCCTGCCTTTAGTTTAACTGTTATTTATGTGATTTCTGTTTTAATTTGGTATTATTGAATTGCATAATCTTGTAGGCCTTATGCATTGTATTTCCATAATGTTTTCCAGTTTCCAAGATGTGGGCAAAGAAGAGTGCTGTTAGTAAGGAGGAGGTGGCCAAACTGGTAGATGACATGTACAGGTTGTCTTTTTAGTTATCATACCTTCATTTTATGACTCAGTTCATAATGCTTGTTGGGAGCATATTAGTTTCCAAATTATTGATTTTTTTCTACAGTAGTTTCTCTGTTTATTTGATATTTCTAGTTTTTGGCTACAATACTTTTATGCTTTCTTGTGTCCTCTATATGCTATTGCATCATGCCTTTAATGCCACCTTTGAGATGTGTTTGCTGCCTTTTCTTTTCCCAGAAAATTGCAGGTCCCTGTGGCCAATGACTTAGCATCAAAGGGAGGATCGGGCGTTTCAAATAGCAGTAACATAAAACTTAAAGGAGAAATGGATGACTACTGTCAATCAGATACTAAAGTTCGCTGTCCTTGTGGAAGTTCTTTAGAAACTGAGTCAATGATCAAGGTAAAACTATCTATGTCGTATTCTATGTGCCCTGTTATATGCTCTGATCGTTTGAGTTACATTTATGATTTCGTTGCATATGATTGTATAATGTGGAAGCACTTGCATCTTACAAGTATTTCTGATGCAGCTGTTGAACTAGGTGTTTTGATTCCTTTTGCCTACAAGAAATTGCTAATTATTTCTTTGCTGTCCCTTTTTTTTTCCTTGATGATTGGCAGTGTGAGGATGCTAGATGCCATGTGTGGCAACACATGAGTTGTGTTTTAATCCCGGAGAAACCTATGGAGGGAAATCTGCCACTTCCTGAAGTATTTTATTGTGAAATCTGTAGACTCAGCCGAGCTGATCCGTACGTATACAAAGTCCTCCTTTCACGTAAACTGTAATGTGTTTGGCTTTGTGTGATTTGTTCATCGGCTCGTGTAATAGTTGCTTAACCTTTAATTTTCTTCTCTTTTTATCTGTCTGGTTAGCTGTCAAATTATTATTTTCTTGATTACTTTGGGTCATGGTCCTTTGCATGAGATATGCTGTTTATATATTTTCTAAATTTATCTGTCATGATATTCTCTTGGTGGCTCTAATACAATTGAACAATCAGAGAAGATAATGACACCAGTTGAGCAACATGCACTTATTCCATTCCTAGCTTGAATGATTCTCTCTTCATGATCTTTAGGACTGAAGCACTTGTGCATAATCCCCATTATCCTTTCGTTTTCTTCTGTTTTTCTAAGTTACCTTTGTTGTTTGGTTTGTGGGATAGGAAAGGGCCGTGTTGTGGCGTGTTTTGTTTTGTTGCCACACTGTTGTGGTACTCTTCTTGTCGAAACGTCGTTTTTTTTCTTTCGCTTTTTTTCTTTTTTTCTATCTGGTTGTTTCTTTCTTTTACAATTTTTCTATTTTTTTTTTTCTTTTAAAAAAATATTTATTTTTCTTTTAAATATGTCTCATTTCTCTTTTCTTTTCCTTCTTTTCGTCTTTTTCTGTTCTTCTCTGTGTTATTTTTATAATGTTTTTATTTCGTCTTTTTTTCTTTTGATTTTTTTTTTTTTTTTTTTTTTTTTTTTTCGTTTTTTTTTTATTTTTTTTTATTTTTTTTTTTCTTTTTTTCGTTCTACACATATTACTCTTTTTTTTTCTTTACTTTTTTTTTTTTGTTTTCATTTTTTAATCTTTCCTTTTTTTTTTTTTTTTCTTTATTTTTTAACCTTTTTTTTTTTTGTTTTCTTTTTTTGTTTTGTTTTGTTGTTTTTTCTGTTGCTTTTATTTTGTTTTTTTTTTTTATGTGGTTTTGTTGTCTACTTGGTTTTTCTTCCACCCACCTTGTTCTTTTTTTTTTTTGTTTTTTCTTTCTATATATGATATCTATTGTGTCCTTTATTTTGTCTTTTTGGTTTAGTCCTTTATCTCTTTTGTCTTTGTTTCTTTTCATTTTCTGTTCTCTCTCTCCCTTTTTTCCTGTGTTTCTGTGTTTTCTTTGTTTTGTATTATGTTTTGTTTCTGTTCTTTCTCTGCTATTTTAGTTTTGTCTCTTTCTTTTTTGTTTTCTCTTATCTTCTTCGTTTGTTTCTGCTTTTTGTTTGGTTTCTTTTGTGTCTGTCTGTTTCTTTGTTTTCTTTTGTTTGTATGTTTTTTCCTTCTTTCTTGTGCAGTTTTTCTTTTTTTCTTCTATTTTTATTCTTCTCTCTTTCGTTTTTTGTCTGTCCTTTTGTCAGTTTTTCCGTTTGTGTGTTGCCTCTTTTTTGTTTGTTTGTTTTTGTCCTTTTCTCTCTCTCTTTTTGTCCCTCTTGTAACTTTTTGTTGTCTCTATCTCTGTTTCTTTGCTTTGCTTTTTCTTTCTTTTTGTTTTCTTGTCGTTTTTTGTCTCTTCCTTTGTTTTTTCTTTTGCATGGTCTCTGGGTCTATTGCTGTGATGGTTTCTTTCTTGTATCTCTTTTGTATGTTTGGTCTACTCTTTTCTCTTCTTGCTCTTGTGTCTTGTTTTCATTTTTTATTTTTCTTTTTCTTTTTTATTTTAATTTTGTGTTTTATATCTTTTCCTGTTTTGTATGTCTGTTTTTTGTATTTTCTCTCTCTCTCTTCTCTGTGTTTCTCTTCTCTCTTTTCTGTCTTTTTCCTCTCTCTCTTCTTTTTTTCTCCTTTGTCTGTTTTCTTTTTTTTCTTTTTTTTTTTTCTTTTTTTTTTTTCTTTGTTTTTTTTTTTTTTTCTTTTTTTTTTTTCACCTTTTTTGTTTTTTTTTATTTTTTTTTTTTTTTTTTTTTCTTTTTTTGGTTTTCTTTTTTTTTTTTTGTTCTTTTTTTTTTTTTTCTTTTTGTTTTTTTTTTTGATTTTTTTTTTTTTTTTTCTTTGTTTTGTTTATTTTTTCTTTTTTTTTTGTTTTTTTTCTTTTTTTTTTTTTTTTTTTTTTTTTTTCTTTTTTTTTTTTTTTTTCTTTTTTTTTTTTTTTTTTTCTTCTTTTACTCTTTTTTTTTTTTTTTTTTTTTTTTTTTTTTTCTTTTTTTTTTTTTTTTTTTTTATTTTTTTTTTTTTTTTTCGTTTTTTTATTTTTCTTTTTTTTTTTTTGTTTTTTTGTTTTTCTTTTTTTTTTTATTTTTGATGTTTTTTCTTTTTTTAGTCTTTTTTTTTTTCCGCGACCCCCCCTGAGCATGCCATTACCAACAAACAATATTAAATTTATATTTGAACAGATGTGCTTGTGTTATAATATTATTTTCTCCCAAATGTATGTCAAGAGAATTATGCGCTGAACATAATTGAGTGAATATAAGTGAATGGAAAATTTTAACTGGACAAGCCTGTCTGAAACTGTCTTGCATTAATTTTCTTGAATGTTTGGTTAGCAGGTCCTTTGAAGTTTGCCTGTTAACTGTGCTTAACTAAATTTTCATCAATACTTCTTGGGTGTAGAAAACTTCAGTGGCTCAAAACTGGGCTTTTATGGTGTTGCTGGACCTCCACTTAGCCATTGCCTTACTCTGACTGGCTTATTGATCCAGTTACCGCTTGATGCTTACTAAGCTAGTAATTTTCATTTTGTTGAAATTTGGCTAATGTTTCTCTTTTCAATGTGTTTTTTGGCATGCAGTTTCTGGGTTACAATTGCACTTCCTTTATACCCGGTGAAATTGACTGCTACAAATATTCCAACAGATGGGTGAGTTGATTATGCTTGCGCTCCCTTCTTGACATTCACATGCAGATCTTATTTTTCCTCTTTTTCTTTTTGGGTTTTCTTGTTTGATTTGTTTATTTAAACTGGAGGCAGTAACATAGAGATTTCAGTAGTACTTCAGAAATGAAAACAGTGAGTGTTTTTTTTATAATTATTTTATTGGGATTACAGTTTTTTAGATATTAGAATTAGCACATACCTTTTTTCCTCCTCTTAGAGTTAAAATTGGAGTGGAGATAATTAGCATGATGTTAATGGTAGTTCTGATGTGAATGCTATACTTTTTTTTTGGTCAAAAATAATTATGTATTGATCATCATATTTTCTATAGGGATGAGATTTAACGGATATTTAGGTTCCTTAACTTTTCATTCTTTCCAAATTATAATATAGTTCTTTTCTTTGGTTTATGTTTTGACTTACAGTGTTATAGGTTTCCTGAAGCCATACGAAATTGTCCAATGTTTTATCATAGAATTGCTAGCACTTAGGATATAAGCTACTAACTATTGCTATAAATCGAGTTATGTGAATCTATACAGTTTTTATAATAATTGTAGTCTGGTGAGTGGTGATTATCTTGTCGTGCATGGACCTTAATTTGCAAGACAAAAATTGCAAGGTGGTCATTCACTAAAAATTGCAAGTGGACTTGCATCATGACTCAATCACTAAAAATTGCATAATTCACTCAAATTTTATCTTATGTCTTATTATTCTACCAACAATTTGTATTTGTATGTGTATGTGATTCTTTTCATTTCTCTCATTTAAATAAGTTGGTATGGGGGGTTGTCATATATATATACATGTGTGTCTGTGTCATGGACACTACTTTCTGTTATTATTCTTTCTTTAACTGATATCACACATCAAATGTTTTTCAGCACAAACCCAGTACAGAGTTTGGAGAGGACATTTCAACTTACTAGGGCAGACAAAGACTTGCTGTCAAAGCAAGAGTATGATGTTCAGGTTTGTTAGAATATAAAATGATGCCTTATGGTTTACTAGTGTTCTATTAGATAAACAGGTGCTCATGTTCTCTTCTTGGTTTCATTATTTAGGCATGGTGTATGCTTTTGAATGACAAAGTCCCATTTAGGATGCAGTGGCCACAGTATGCAGATCTACAGGTCAATGGTACAGTGATAGAAGCTGATTTGACTAATTTGTTAATGTAGTTCTTGCATAAACTTGTCGATTTAAGTTTTTTTTGATATGATGATGATATATTATGCCTTTGAATCTTATTCTTACAGCTTTTTAAATGTTTTTAATTGTATCATTTAAGCAATTATAAGATTTCTGTTAGTAGCTAATATGTAGCGATATCTTTTTTGGTACTCCACAATTAGTAGGGTGATCATTATCTCAGGCAGTGTATGACTTATGGTTTTATTTGTTTGTGAATGATTGTACAGGTGTACCTGTGCGTGCTATTAATAGACCCGGCTCGCAACTACTTGGTGCTAATGGTCGTGATGATGTGGCCAATTGTGAGTTTTCATTCTGCCAAGACAAACTTGTTATTTCAGCTCTCTCTCTCTCTCTCTCTCTCTCTCTCCTCTCCCCTGTGATGTCATGATGATGGGCCGATAGTGAGTTTTCATTCTGCCAAGACAAACAAACTTGTTATTTCAGCTCTCACTCTGTGGGTGTGATTTGTGGGCCTGGGAAGGCATGTGTTTGTTGGTCTTTCTCTTTTGTGCATGCCAAGTACACATTTGTTAGTATCTTTGCTTAAAAACTGAAACATTTAGCTGGTGTTTTGTTCTCTTTTGTGTTTTCTTAATTTATCTTATATTGTTTGTCAGATCACACCATGCGTGAAAGATGGAATTAATAAAATTTCCTTAACTGGATGTGATGCTCGCATCTTCTGTTTAGGAGTTAGAATTGTGAAGCGGCGAACTGTTCAACAGGTATTTCCTTTTCCTGAATGACCTATCTTCTTAGACCTTTTCTATCTTTCATTAGCTCTCTCACTTATCGGATAATTAGTTTGCTATCCCGTACCCCTTTATGTAAGGTTGGATGTTGTCTTTCTCTTATTTGAAGTGGCATCTGATTATGGTCAATGTTGTGGAAGCCAGACAGTTAGAATGTTACCTATTGACTTTTATTAGCTGTGGTTTTTTTTGTGGAAAAGTTAAGCTTATATATGATACTTCTACACTAGATTGATTAAATTAGATTTCTTATGTGACCTTAAGTTTATATATTGTTTTCATTCATATTTTCCTCTTTGATTTCCTGTTGCCTGAGAACTTGAATAAATTGTATTTCATTTGAGTGCATTTACTATCTGCTGTTTTGAAAAAGAAATGAATGCCCAAAATTTTGACATAGAAGAACTCTGCCATTGATGATTGGGTTTTGGGCCATACGAGAAAGGTGCAGGTGTCCACTTTTAATGTGTTCTGTTTTCATCCTTAAATTCTTTCTAATGCGCAATTGTTATTTGTCATTGGAAGGTCACTGCTTGTGGTGCCTGAGGTTTGACATTAAATGTTTTGGATTTGAATTAAAATTTCCTTCTGTTTCATGGTAATTTTGTTATATTCTTCCCTGTTTTGCAGATCCTCAACTTGATTCCTAAGGAGTCTGATGGTGAGTGTTTTGAAGATGCCCTGGCTCGTGTTTGTCGTTGTGTTGGAGGTGGCAATGCCGCAGATAATGCTGATAGTGACAGCGATCTGGAAGTTGTTGCAGATTCTTTTGGTGTCAGTCTACGCTGTCCTGTAAGTTACGTCTATGTGTTTGTAGAACAAAAGTGTTCTCTCTATGTTTCTTTGTGAAATTAAGATTCCTTTGTTGTCTTGTAAATTACGTGCATGTGTTTGTAAGTGCAAGTGATCGCTCTGTGTAAAGTTATGCTTTTTACTCTTAACATGGTAAATTCAAAAGATATGATTTGTGGGATGTGCGCTATATCTAATTTGCAAAAGATATAATTTGTGGCATGTGCGCTATATCTAATTTGCATTTATTAATGCACCGGGTAAGTATAGAAGAATTGGTAGCTGTGGCCAAAATTGCTAGACTATTAATAAGTAGAATAAGATAGAAAAATAGAAAAATATATATGAAAATAGAAAACATTCATCTAAGGTTAGAATTTAACACCCACATATAATTCAATAATGCTTGGGATGCCATCTTAAAACATAGCAGGTATAAAAAATGCCTGTAACTAAAGCATTGGTGTTTTATTGCTTCATTTAAGTTTCCTTATCATTTGGACTGAATCTGTCAATAACAATCGTGATATTGCTTGTTAGGCAAATGATAAGAAAGAGATTGGACAAATTTGGCATTCTATCTGTGCTTTCTCAGGGCTGTTATTGAGGGTGCCTTAATCCAACATCCCTTGATGCTTATCTGCATACTTGAAAAAACCCTTGGCTAGTTTTTTCTTTATTGGACATTTTGTTTACTAAAACTTGACAAATCATTTTCTTGCAGTGTTGCTGAGTGATGGTTTTTGTTGTGACCTTCTCTGCATGTCCTAAACTTATTATAATTCTAATTACTTTTGGGGAGCATTTTGTACCGTTAACTTCTCCAGATTTGTCTATGCCTGTTCCCCAATGAACACCTATAAGTCAAAGGTCTAAAACACTTGCACACACTAGAGAAGACTTGCTCATTTGCACTCTTACCCATATTAAAACATGCAGAAAATTTCATCAAATTTTTTTGGCAGTATCTGTTTTATTGAAAGGTCCAATTTATAGGACATGTTGGCAGCTGCCACGCAAGTTCTTGATATGGTAGTGTGTGCTATGCTCATTTGCACTCCTAATTTATGGAATAATGATGCATCTAGTACTGGAAGAATAGAGATAATTGTTGTTTACAAAGTTCTTTCTTGTGGTTGATGAGTCTGCTCTCAATCTGTGAATTAGTAGTTTGGATGATGACACACAATGAAAGTACCATGCCTGCCACATAGAGGGCCTGGTACATTTTTCACTGGATTTTCTCAACCTTATTTTAGAATAAAAATGATGTTTTTGGAATTGAAAACACATGTTAGCTTTTGGTATGATATCTTTGGATTTTATTTGGGAATTAGTGATATTTTTAGAAGTGTAAGAACATTTGTTTGATTGTTTTAAAGTCAAATCCTGAAATGAAAACAAATAATACATGTTTTTGGTAGTTTGTCTGGAAACATGTTACTTGATGAAAAATGCATTGTGGTTAAAACATGATGATTGAAGAATGGTGATTAATGAAGTAAAAGGTGTTTTGTGGTACTGGCATGCCTAAATTTCATAGACTGAGAGGTGGGAAACATAAAATTTATGATATCTACTTTTCTTTAGAGAAGAGAAAGTGGATCCTTTGTATTTTTAACTTATTCAAGATCTTATTCATCTTATTGTTTTGAAAAATTATAATGGTTGTTTGGAAGGTATATAAACTAATAAGCTATTTGCTCCATGGTGTTTTTATTATATTCATGATCTGTGTTTTTAAATTTACACTTAATACTTTGAACTTGAAACTTTTCTATGATGTGATTGGGCTACTGTGAAATGAAAAATATTGAATTATTGACTTTTGTGTGTGGATAAATGAAAGTAACATATTACTTTCTAATTTAGATCTTTCACTTATTTAATTTCCAATCCTTTGAGCTAATCTTAACTTCTCTGAAAAGGGAAAATTGTTGTCATGTAATTCTTCAGTTTTCCATGTTACAAAAATACTGCTTCAGTTGCACTTTAATGTATTAAAGGTGATTAGATGTAGGTTATTTTTCATAGTTATAATATACTTATGTTCTTTTGTTTTCATCTGTATGTAGATGAGTGGTTCTAGGATGAAGGTTGCAGGAAGATTTAAACCCTGTGTTCACATGGGTTGTTTTGATCTCAAAGTCTTTGTGGAGCTCAACCAACGTTCTAGAAAGGCAAGTTAATCAAATATAACATACTTCTCTCTTCTTCTGTTCTTTTTTTTTCTCGTAGTGATTTTGTTATTTCTGATAAGTATTGGTATGTCACTGCAGTGGCAGTGCCCTGTTTGTCTGAGGAACTACTCACTAGAGAATATAATTATCGATCCATATTTCAATCGCATCACAGCTAAGGTAGTTTTTCTTTGGAACCTTATGAATTATTCTTTTTTTTAAAAACATTGTTCTTTTGATGGATTCATATATATTGTGTTCATTCATGGTGCAGATGAGGAATTGTGGAGAAGACATTACAGAAATTGAAGTGAGGCCTGATGGCTCTTGGCATGTGAAAACTAGAAGTGAAAGTGAGCGTCAGGAAGTTGGGGATCTTGCATCCTGGCACTTTCCTGATGGTTCTCTGTGTGCACTTACTGGTGGGGAGGATAAACCAAAAGTGGAAATATTGATGCATGTTAAGCAGGAGGGTGTTTCTGAAGGTCATATTGGTTTGAAACTTGGAATCAAGAAGAATCGCAATGGGTTGTGGGAAGTTAGCAAACCTGAAGATATGAACACGAGTTCTGGTAATAGATTACTGGAAAAGTTTGAAAATCATGAGCCAAAAGTTATCCCAATGAGCAGCAGTGCCACTGGAAGTGGTGGGGATGGTGAAGATCCAAGTGTAAATCAGGATGGCGGTGGGACGTTTGATTTGGTAAACAATGGAATTGAGCTTGATTCTATGCCGTTGAATGTTGATCCGATGAATGGATTTGCTGACAGAAATTACTCTGCACCAGTCGGGAATGCAGAAGTTATTGTTCTTAGTGATTCAGAAGATGAGAATGACCCACCAGTATCTTCTGAAAACATCTACAAGGGCAGTCAAAATGATGCTGTTGGGGTTTCTTTTCCTGTTCACTCTGCTGGAATTGCTGATTCCTACCCTGAAGATGCTGCTGTTGGCACCGGTGGGGATTCTTGCTTGGGTTTTCTTAACGCCAATGACAATGATTTTGGGATGCCTCTCTGGTCGTTACCACCTGGAACCCAAGGAGGTCCGGGTTTTCAGCTATTTGGTTCTGATGCAGATGTCCCAGATGGTTTAATGGATTTGCAGCATAGCTCTCTCCACTGCCCCTTGCCAATGAATGGTTACACATTGGATCCAGACACTGCAATGGGATCTGCCTCTTTAATCCCAGGTTCTACTGTACGTCCACCTGCTACTGACATGACTGATAGCTTAGTCGACAATCCCTTGGCATTTGGTAGGGAAGATCCCTCTCTTCAAATATTTCTTCCAACAAGGCCATCAGGTACATCTGTGCAGTCTGATTTGAGAGATAGAGCTGATGCTGCCAATGGCATCCGCACTGAGGATTGGATATCCCTTAGGCTTGGGGACAGTGCCAGTGGCAGTCATAGTGATTTAGCAGCTGCAAATGGATTAAATTCAGGACAGCCAGCACAATCCAGAGAAAGTGCTATGGATTCTTTAGCTGACACTGGTTTGTTCCATTATTCTTTGAAGAGTTACAGTTTTGTTTGAATTTAGGATATCAAATAATTGCTGAATTAGTAAAGGAAGTTTCTTTCTGGTTGCTTTTCACAAGCATGTATGGTTGTAAGTATTTAGATCCGGTGTTTTGAATGTCAGTGGCAAAAATTGGTCAGGAACAAATATGTTTAGTGTTGTATGAACTTCTTATCAACCTCGTTTTCCTATTTATAATCATAATTACTCATTTTTGGGTTGGTAGTCAGTCCGGGATTTGGGCCATCTTTGTGGTAGGAATTATTCAAGCATTTGTCAAAGCATCAGAATCATTATACCATGCTGTTCCTGATTTGTATTTTTTAAAATTTGTTTGATGTGTCTGGCATGTTTTATCTTCTGCAGCTTCTCTGCTTCTTGACATGAATGGTGGAAGGTCTGGGAAGGCTAGCAGACAACGGTTAGATAGTCCTTTTTCATTTCCTCGCCAAAAACGTTCAGTAAGACCACGATTGTATCTGTCTATCGACTCAGACTCTGAATAGAAAGTTTTAGTCCTGAAATTGCCAAGCTCAGGATTGACCTTTTTGGAATAGAAGGCTTTCTCATTTAGTGGTATGATGATCAGCCCCTCTCGAAGTCTAAGAAACTTGAACAGATATTTTAGGAGTGAAATGCACAATGTGGTTTATATAGTGGCACTAAGTTTGCAAATAGGTTTTCTCGTAAGCGTTTGTGCCAGCAACTGCAGAAATTTTCCTAAATTCAGAGCTACAGGCCTGTTATCTTGGTCTGATTTCCTGTAAGTTTGTTTTTCTGCTATTTCTCATATTGTTTGATTTAAGCAGGTTTATATAAGCACTTCCTCCTGATTGTCATCAGAGATCTGCAGCAGGTCCGGTGCTGGTAAATTGTACAGAAGAGATAGTTGGGTCGTTTAATTTGAAAGTTGGAATTGATCCATTGGTAAGCCCTTTGGATGTAGTGTGGGAGCCCTCCTTAGGCAACACAAGTATCTGCTTTGACTCTGTTTTATGGCGAGATCAAAATAGCCTGTAAATGCTCACTCATTCAATTATTTATATATATTGAAATAAATTTTCCCACAAGCGAAGGTGTTCTGCTAGTATTTCACCACTAGATTTTTTGTTGCTTAATTTCATCGGTAGAATTTAGTTGGGAGGAGACTTTGGGCTATCAATAACCAAGTTCCTTCTCTTCCCAAACACAGTTTGAATTTTGCTTGTCTGGGCTAACGCATTCTTTTTTGTATTTGCTATTACTATGACAGCGGGAGGTATTATTACGAGACTTCTTGTAATTTCTATTTTTATTTTTTTGGGCTGATAATTAAGAATGTAAGTGATACATATCTATATATATGTGTGTATATATGTATATAAATTCTTCTCTAATAATCTTCTTCCATTTATATGCATTTAGCTTAGATTATGATAAAGCCCAGGAGACTGAATTTGGGTTGGGACAGCTGCCAAAACTATTCTCTCAAGAATCTCTTCGTGTCTGTAAAATTGTTGGAATTAGTCCCCAGCAATTGGCTTCTTCTGTACATTCTAAGGAGTGAGTCCAATTAAAACGTAACCAAAGTTCCAATAATGACACAATTCCCCTGTTTCATCATTTGATGAGCTGTAAATTTCGCATACAAGCTCGGTCCTAGAGGCAAGGAGACTCGGCTCAGGTTGCAGGCCAGGTTATGCTTTTAGAGCCATCAAAATTAAACTGAATTTAATTCCTCCCGTGGAGTTTTAATCCATGTAGCCACCAGAAATTTAAATATGTTATAAGCTACTTTAACTCCTCAACAAGTAAAAGCTAACAAAATTCAATATGCTAGTCTTATTCGTCCATCTTGCTCTGTTATCAGACATCCCATCCCAGTTCTGCTTTCCATCCGGAAGCAGAAAATCTCAACTATTGCTGCAGTAAAAATTTTTTTAGTTATATTAAGAAAAGCAATGTGTCTTCTCTTCAAATGCTGGATTGTCACGGCATGCCCATGCTATCAGACTGATTATTCTGTAAATGATTTTGAATGATTGCCGGTCACAAGCAAGAATCCTTTGGGTTGGCATAACTTTGTGAAGCAACATTTTAGAATGATAGCGGTAAATCATGAATACCCCTGGCAAATCCACATATTTTATCATTCTTCATTAGCGGTATGGGTTTGAGTGCCTAAGCTCTCGCATCCGGGGCAGTTGTGCGAAGTTTCATGAATGCAGACGCTCAAGGCATAAGTATTTTTAACATTTTGGACAAGCAACACAAAGGCCAGTTTTGTTTCCCGCATGACAACCAACAGATGATGAGTACGAAACAAAATGCGGTAGTACCATCAAATGGAGATAGGTTTTTACTCCAAAAAACTATTAAAAGAAAATCTATGTCAAGGAAAAAAAAGGGCTCAAGTTCTTTACCTCCACATTTTATCACACCCAAGTCTAAATGGAGATATATAAACCCCTATTCACCCTGTAAATGAGCATAGGTACGCATAACTCAATGATGACAATCAACAATAAAAGCCTATTATAAGAGTAAGAGCAAAGAAGATTAAAGCGACACTTAATGAATTGATTAAAGAAATATAGGTTGAACAAGATTCAAAATTAACATAAAAATAAAATCAAGCATGGAACTGAATTTTAAAAAGTGTTAAAACCTAATCAATATAATCCAAGCATATAAATAGGATTCTTTTTCCAGTTGCTTTAGATATATTTAGGAATACCACATACTCTTTATTATATTTTAGAACTATTATTCCTAGTTGCTTTAGATTAGGACTTTTAATTTTAATTATTTAAAATTTTAATTATAAGTCTTATTTAAAAGGGCTTAATTAATATTGTAAAGATATTTAAAGATTAAATTTTATTCAATTAAGAATATGATAATTGCTTTTTTTCTTTAATTTTTCATGTAACTTTGTGAACTTATTAAGAAATTTCATGTAACTTTTGAATCATGAGTAGTCAATAATTGGATTAATATTTTTACCATTAATTCTTAATTTCTTTAATCATTGGGTTAAGATTTTTACCATTAATTGTTAATTTCTTTAATCATTGGGTCAAAGTTTTTTAATCTAAAATTTAATTATTTCGGGCCTTAAATTCTAATTCAAGTTGTTGGATTTCAAAATTTGTTTTTAAAGTCCCAAAACTAATTTTTGAGATTTCAAGATTGATATTCTTGGGGTTTACATCACTCACCCAACAATGCAAATTACTAAATAGTCAAACAATTGCACATAGATCAAAGATCAAAACAGCTAAACAGCAAATATGCATACCATTAAGATAAAAAATGGTGCACAAAGTATGTGCATCTACATTCATCATTGTGTCACAATGAATAGACTCTATCCTATCATGGGTCCAAGTCATGATTGGGATTTCTTATTTTAATTTTATTATTATTATTTTTTGTTTCACCCAATAACTAATCTCCCCTACGTTATTGTTTATGGTGGGAAACTAAGCCTTGACCATTTGGGCTAATAATAACAATTTTAAGGTTGCAGCCTAGCAAAGGCAGTTGGTAACAAATCTCTTCTTCGTTACTGGGTTAACTAACAGTTCAAATGCAGAGAGAAAGATTTAGGACTCAAAGATGGTTTACTCATCTTGTCAACCAGTCTGCATTAAGCTTAAGGCTGCAAGAATAGCTAACATGACTTGGCAATGCTCAAATCAAAATAAGACAGACAACCATCTTTGTCTAACTTTTACAGTTAGTTAATCCGTTATCATTATATCTTTTTCACTTTGCACAATAAAAACGTTTGTGAAAGACATGTAGGCAGACACATTTTGGTTGCCGCATCAAAAATTGTGTAAAGGAATCAAGCTGTCTAGGGCTCTCATCTTACCTTTTCCAGGACACCAATATATTATTTCGTGGCAAGTCTAAGGTAGGAATGAAAATAGTTGATGCATTTCCTTTATGGTGTTCGTTTTGAATTCCCATATTCATTAGGCAGTCCTTAATCAGTTCTTTTCATGAATCACTTTAATAGTGATAGCAGCTCAACTGTAAGAGACAACATACTTCAGCTACATGTATTAATATCGAATCAGAAAATGCCAGTTTAATATTGTTGAACAAAAAGTCAGTCAAACACAAAGCTATCCAGGAAAGGCAAAACTGTCCACATAGTTGCTTACCAGGACTAAGAAGACTTTGTTGGCAACCAAAATAAGTTGATTGTGGTCTGATGTGTGGATTGTTTAGACACGATGGAGGAATCTCATCAAACGGTGCAATTGGAAAGAGGTGATGTTATGACCTTGCCAAATGAGGTGAAGAAACAAGTTGCAATCCAAAAATATGACATTCTGTAGGAAGCTCACAAACACAAGCTTTGCATCTTGGACAAGTGTACCCCAGACCAACCTTGGCTTCTTTATGACATGAACAGCTTGAAATGGAGCCCTCGGCTGCTCTTTGTGGGAAACCCATCTTGATCAAATTGGCAATTGAAAATTCAGTTATAGCTGGAGGTGGGGGTGCATGCGCCAGTAACAAGTCCTTAAGGTGGGACTGCAAAATCATAAGACAATATGAAAAAAAAATTATTCATGGAAGATTTTTTTGTTTTCCCTGCTAAAAATTAAGGCGTGTCATTAGATCCAGAAAAATGGCAAATTTAAAACAGAAAACATCTTTCATTCTCCTTATTTATGATAAGGCTTGTGATAGTAATTCCAAGTAGATGACAGAGCTTAGCTCCAATTCCTCAAAGACTAACAAATTAAATCATTTCAACTCCCTTAGTCTCTAGACCTCAATTAGTTGGTTGAACTCACCTCATCTGATGCGACAGAGTATGATCCACCAGTTTCTTGACAGAGATGTTTGCATATGAACATTTCTGCAGAGAGATCAATAACTGAACATCTTATTTTAGATTTCTTGCATCTCCGAATGGTCTCCATTACATCTCCAGGATCACAAGTACTGAGAGCAGAATAAAAGATTAGAACTTCACGATGACCGTATGATGGAACTTGATTGAGTAACCAATGTATGAGATCTAAGGCATTCTGTAGTGAGGAATCACCTGAGCATTCCAACTTAACCATCAAAACTTTGACATGAGAAGATTAGAACTTCATGATGACCATATGATGGAATTTGATTGAGTAACCCATGTATGAGATGTAAGGCATTCTGTAGTGAGGAATCACCTGAGCATTCCAACTTAACCATCAAAACTTTGACATGAGATTCAGGGCTCCCACCAAGATCAGTTAAGCAATGAGCAACCCCATCCTTTATTGTCACCAGACCAATTTGACTGAGGGGATTTTGGTCAAAAAACTCCCTGATAAAGGCCCCAACTTGTATGAGGTCAAAAATCCATATCTGTAGCTGCCTGAATACATTACAGAAACAAAGCGAAAAAATTAAAATTCTCGTAACGAATAATAACTGCCAAAGTTTTAAACCCATGTCTTTCATTACTGATGGAAGATAATCCCTAAGTCATACCCCAGTTTTCTAGAGCCCCAAGCATTTTTCTTTCAAATAAGTTTGACATGCCTTCCAAGATTCGACATTGTCCTCAAAAAGTCACAGGAAGAAACACAATACAACTTCGATACTCAGTTAGTTGATAGTTCTGTGAAGAATCTAAACACATTTTTTTCTGAAACTGCCCACCCTTTCAGTAAAATAACCCGTGATTAAAGTTTCAACCTTTAACCCTCAAATTTATCTAAATTCAAACTTCAGCAAACCAACAAACATGCCCATCACCAGTATCTGTTATATCCTCTCTTTGCAATAATATACCCACGAGGTCTCCTAACTCAGTTGTTAATTTCATCCACTATAAAATTACTCATACAAGGAAAAGCATAATACTCGACTTGAATAACAACATTTATAAACTAAAAAGCATATCGTAGAGAGATCGATGACAATGTAGAGATATCGAATGAGACCCTTTTTCGATTCGAGCAGTAGTGGTAGTTAATGAACGAGCGCGTAGGCGGCAGCGATACTGAGCATGATATATGGCAGAGTTATCAATGGGTCGAAGAAGACCTGATTTGTCATCTTGCAGAGACTCCCACGATCTGTCCTCAGCGTAGCTTCTTTCCCACGCTTCAGGGTTCATATCCTCCTCATCATCATCTTCTTCCTCTGCTTGTCCGTTAAATTGCCTTTCATCATTAGTCTTCATTTTTGATCCGCTAAACTCGAATACTCCAAAGGGTTTGAGAGGTGAGTGTGACGAAAGAGTTTCAGTTCGATGTTTTCTACCTTGCCTCTGGTTTCATTGTGTTCTGTAATAGCAACGGTGAATTTTTACATACGTCGCCGAGGTTTTGCATAATTGCACCCAAATGGCCACATTTAACGCTGTTAGCTAAGTCAACAGAGTATACTATGCAAGGACATTTTAACCCTTGGAGCAGCTATACCTGCTAACGAAGGGATCTCCAAAGGCTCGCGAATGGGCGGAACTGAAAGGGAACTGTGTTAGAGTTTAGCATCCGTATCCATGATAGATTGCATTGCGCGTGGTAGCCCGTATGAAAAACCAATGTTAGTTTAAGCTACCATGGCCTTTAATGTAAAGCTACCAAGCAGCTGTCGTAGCCTTTTTATAAATAATAATAGCATGATATAACCATAATCTTTAGGGACCTGAGTGAAAAATAATTTACAGAAATATGTCCTTATTTGCGATTTTACTTAAACCGTAGGGACCTATATGTGATTACTCAAAATAATCTCATCAGAGCAGTACCAGAACGATTATTAAGTTGATGGGTAGAACATCCTTAATTTTATGATGGGCCCCCACGGTCACAGGCAAAGAGCCTTGCGCTCCGGCGACTGAGCTAGACGGGCATTGTTCTTAACCGTTCATAGAGCCGAAGGCAACGATACAAACGATTCATTTTGCCCGCCTTGGAAAAATAAATCAGGAATGTCTTGTAACTAAGTATAATTCTTACGAAATTCTGCATCATTTCTTTCTCCAATAATCTTAATCTAAATAGTTTACAACTGTCGCCACTGCTGAAGTCTAGAGACTACAAAGTAACCTGAATAAATAAGTTTTTTGGACTGTGAAAATGCACTTCTAATAATGATCTCTGCAAGCTGGCCAGCTATGCAGATTTTGACTGGAGTCCTCTTAGATAAAACAGGTTTCAGTTGGTCTACAAAGTGTTGCCGAGATTGGCAAGAGAGTAGCTTAGCGAGTCCCCTGTTTCCAATGTCTTGAGTAAGTGGGGGATAGTAAACAGAACTGCATAAATGCACCATGCCTGACAGGTACTCAGTCTTCGTCTTCTGAATCAAGAAACGGGAGGATACTCAAGGCTGAAGATCCAAGATGCATACCCCGAACTATGCCTCCGTATCCAACCTTAATTCTGTGACACACCAGCAAAATAGAATCCCACAGAGCAGTTCTTCCCTGAACATAAAGACCAAAACAATTGTAGTTTCAAACACTGATACATAAATATTACTGAAAGATTTAAACTACTATCATATATGTTTGTGCACACATTGCCAAAAAAATGAAGAGCTGCAAGTTTTAAGTCAATCCAAATTGTTAAGACCGTGGACTACTTTGCTCAAGTAGATGGCTTACAAGAAGTCACCAATTAATTAAAGTCAATCAGAGATAACCATTCATTTTTGTTAACTTTATTCCCACTGATATGAGGTTTGCTACAACTCGTCATTTCTTGTCTCGCATTCCACCCTTTATTTCTATGATATCTCTGTGTGTGTGTATACCTGGGTCAATACCCTTTTTTCCACAAATTGTTCCATTTACATGATAAGATAACTCAAGTTCCCATTGTTTTATTCTCTGCTGGTTACTTTTAGGTTCCGTTTAATGGAAGTTTTTTCCTCACTTATTCTTGTCATCAATCACCTGGACTTAGCATTTCCCATTAACTACATACCTGAAGAGAAAATTGTAGCTTTTTGTCCCAGTACAAAGCAAAGATTGGTGGGATTTGCTTTCCAGCAACCAGCACACAAGCTCCTGGGTGAAGAGTGGAAGGAACACCAGATATTACAGCTATGTACTTCTCAGGAAACCTTTCTTTTGGAGGCAGCACTCCCAAGAATAAGGGATGCTTGCTTGACTGTGCTCCGGAATGGGAGCTAGGATCCACATGTAGCATCCACTTTGGGTGCTCTAAGAAGGCACAAAATAAATACAGGAGCAAGTGAGAGTCCGTTGGAAGCTCAAGAGTCCACTTCTTGTTCTTTTTGTCATAGACCTCCCCACTTCCAAGATACTCATAATTCTTCAAGCAGGTTCCTTCAGCCAGCTCTGTAAAATTCAACAAGCACAAGCAAGTAGCTCAAGCTTAAAACTTATACAGCACTAGGTGGTTCCCATAAATTCACTTCAAATGATTCTTTAAGAGATTCATGTGAAGAGATCAGCATATGGTAAAAATAAAACCCCTACCTCGGATCCTTTGCACAGTATAATCTGCCTGAATACTGCTTTGCGGTAGTAGACCTTTTACCCACTCTCCTTTCATCAATGCATGAAGCCTCTGATGTTCAGTTATGGCATCCACACATTCCTGCAGGACAGGAATCATAGGATTTTGCTGAGGAGACTGCTGTATACTGGCTGAAGGCAACTTTGCTGCATGTGAAAAGATGAACTAAAAGAATTCTCAGTAAAAATCAACCAAACCTGTGAAATGTAACAATAATGATAGTAATAGCAAATATAACAATTATAGTCGTTTAGAAACAAATTACTTACACATGGAAGCATCAAGAGTCTGAACAAGACTAGCACGTAACTGATGAAGAAGGCTTTCTTCATCAAGAGCAGATGCTGGCTGCCATTCCTTAGTCCTATCAACAGAAGACATGGTAGCTGGACTTCCACTAGTTGGCAAGTCACCTCCCACAGGACTGATTGTGATTGAAATACCAAGCTTAGCAGCAGCATGCATTACCTACAAACATTAAAGCTGGGAATAATTAGATGCTCAACAGTAGATAATAAGTAGAAGTAAATGAAGATGAACTTATCAACAGATTATTATCATCTAACTCAAGATATTTCCTGCAAGAAAAAGTTAAAGTGCATACATAAAAGTTTGAAAACAGTTTTCTTAAAATCCTGAATTTTGACCAAGTTCAAAATTTTGTCAACTTTTGAATTCACACGTCCTACCAATAACAAGCACAGATGAAAATTGGCAAATAGTAGAGCTATTACTGAGTCTAAAAAAATATATTTGAAGCTACATTATGAAAACATATGCTTGTTTGTTTGATCTCAAATATAGATCAGATTCTCCACAGCTTTATCATTAGATATTTCAACTTGAAAACAATGATTTTCCTATTTATTCCTATACTCAAGTCCAACTTTTATGGCCTAAACATAAAAGGTAAAACTAAAAATATTCACTAGAATCACTGGCCAAAACTATTAATAGTAAGCAAAGAAGCAGGAAACTATGACGATAGAAAACCTGAATATGACTGGTTTCAATCTTGTTGAGTAGAGGATTTAGCAAAACTGATGAAAACCACTGTCTGAGGCGGTCACGCCACAGCTCAATTTGAGGGTAGATGCCCAAATGCTCAAAAGCTTCAATAGACACTTCCATGGACATTGGAGAAGGAAAGTCACCCTCTCCTTTCTTTGGGGGAGTGGTAAATTTCTGGGAACCAGGAGACATCCTCACAGGCCTCAAAGGTGTACTCCTCTGAGTTCCAGATGTCTTAGCAGAGCTAGCAACAGTAGCAGGACTGGCTATGCCAAAACCACTCATGGTTGTTGGCGGTGTTGCCAGTTTACCTGCTGATTCACTGATTTTCTCATCTACTTCTGCCAAGAACTGTTCAAGTTGTTCTTCAGTTGTTATCTCTTTGGTATGGGATGGTCTCTTGCCTGACCAAGGGGTTAAGACTGCTTGATCCCTCCCTGGAGAAGTGTGGTCAGATGGTAGGGGTGAACTAGTAGCAGGTACAAGATATAGAGAAGATGGAGAACTCTGTGATTTATATGCAGTGCTGAAATAATTCATCCTATTCCCAATACTAGCATTTGATGTAGCAGTTTGGGATTTACGATTTGAACCGGTAATTGGCTGATGAAGTGGAACAAGGACATCAGGAGCTGATGACAAGTGGGCTCTAGACTTAGGGTGTTTCTCTGAAGATTCTGATAGAGCTTGTTCAACTTTTGGCTTTATTCCCAAAAGCCTTAATTGCTGGTTTGTAAGACATGGTTGATCCTTAATTCCTTGGCTTGTTCTACACACAGAGATGACTTTGACAAGGGCAGATATACTTCCAGTGAAAACTAAAACCACCACCGTTTGTATTGTCTTTGCCAAGAAATCTGAAACATAATAATCAAACATTCAAATTCAGCATAAAAACCACAACACTTAGTTCAAACAGACATTGAGATTCTACTTGAAATAAAGAACTTACAAGCTGCATCATTGGATAAATCTCTGGATCTCAGCTTGTCAATCAACCCATTCTCCCTTAATTAATTGAAGCAACAAACAGAATCAGACAAATGTTTAAGCTCATACTATAGCAACCCAAACAAAACATATAATATAAATCTTTACAACAACTTAAATGAAGAAGAAAAAAGGAACACTTGAAGAACAACTCTTGTATTTGACAAACAGAAAAACAGAAGGAAAACATATTTTCCTTTTTTTTTCAATCAAACTAAACAAAATTAACATAACATGTAAGAAAAAATTAGCCTTGTTCTTTTCTTTCTCTTCTTGGCAACAAATAAAAAAGAGAATTTTTGTAGGGAAAAAGGAAAATTAATCATCATTATCTCCTATAAAAAAATGAGCATTCTGTTATCCCTTCTCTTACAATCTCAAAGATAAGCTCCATCATCCACCAATATCAAGCAATTGCTCAATCTATTCACAAGTTTTCCTCTCCAAATGAACAACCAAAGCTTAAAAGCCTCATCAAACCCTAGGCGAATTGGAAAAGCAACCAAAAATGGCATCAGAGACTTTAAAATATTCAGAAACTTCACCAACGACCCATCTCAACCTTAGTCTACCAATCTGCATTAAAACAGAACATCTCAACAATGAACGAGGCACATACTCAAGCTTATAGTTTATCTTCTTTTATTTCTTTCTGCCACTATAAAGTTTTGAGAAACACAACCTACATGAACAATTACCAACCCCAAAAGAAAAGAGTAATAAACTGCAAAGAATGAAAATATAATAATCAAAGCTGATATTAAACAGTTTCAAGCATCATTGCGGATAGGCAACAACAAAAACTCAGACAACCCACGTCTCTAGAAGTTCAATCTTGATCACTATTTCTCCAATCGAGCTACAAAAAAGAAAAAACCTTGGACTAAATTTGTTTGAGATGCACATGTCATGTATAAATATGGGTTCTTGAAAAGGCTGGATTTTTGCCTTCACAAAAGCATCAGTTGAAAAGGATCGGTATCTTAAAGATATTTGAACATTCTCAACCTATAAATGCTTAGTCATAAATGCATATGTAATTGTTTTGGCAAAAACAAAGTGAAAAGAGTGAATGGCACAATATTAAAATTTCAAAGTCCTCCCCTTTGCATTACAATTACATCCCTTCAGCAATCAAACAATACAAATCAATTCAACCAAGCAAAAAAAATCATTTAAACATTAAACAAAAAACCTTCACTAAAACCCTCACACGACAGCGGGTATGACCAAAAATAGTAATCGAATGATATCGCTTGTCTTCAAAACACAACAAAATCCAAAACTCACCTTCCCGAATCCATCCACCCTCCTCATAACCACACACATTCTTTTACATTGCAGAGACTACACTAGTACATGAACAAAATTATACGAATACGGATAGGTAAAGCGCATACATTGACATGATGGAAAGAAGAGCTAAGGCGGAGGCAGATGAGAGAGAGAATATGAAGATAATAGTCGATTTAGAGGGCTGGAGGCTGTTGGCTGTGATGGCGGCAGACAGAGCTGGGTTCTGGTACACCGCGAATTTGCTGGGCTTCGGTGCGGGCGATGTGGCCTTGTTGTCTCTCGCTCCTCCTCCTCCTCCTGAATACATTGTCGTCCGGCCGTTTAGATCATAAGCGAAGAGCCGGTCAGTGTTTATGGAGTACTCTTCGAAGTTTTTCCTTGGGAGGTGATGCAGTGCGTGTTCAGTTGAAATCCCAGTACGAGTTCGAATTTTCTAAATTTCCCAAAATATCCTTCTCTTTTAAAGACTGTTTATCGCCGCCGTTGTCAACGTTAAAAAAATCCCTTTTCTTTAAATAATTAAAACATTTTTTTTTATTATTTTTTTTTCACTTTCAAATTTATTTTTTCTTAGCTTTCAACCTTAATTCAAAAACAATAAAATAAAAAATAGTAATTAAATTTATTTGTTAATAAAATATTAATACATTATTTTTGAATTATTTTATTAAAAATAATTCTGATAAATACCGAGTGATGCCCAAGCATTCACTGCTTTTTTTCATAACTATGTCCTGGCACAAGTGAAACAAAATTTAGGTTATTTCGAATTATGTAGATTAATTGATGAAAATTTATGTCTCAATCTGAACTAAAAAGGAAAATCTATACAGAAAATAATATTTTTTAACTTAATTTTATATTTTTTTTAACAAATAGATATTAAAAAAATAATTTCACAGAGTATTAAAATACAATTTTGTGTTTTTTAAAAATGATAAATATAAATAAAAATTATTTTAGTTAAAATTGATCATATATTGCAATGATATCATGATTTTAGGGCAAAATTTGAGTTCGAAACAGGAAGAAAAGAATTGAAAGTTTTAAAAGTGAGCCAAACAAAAAGGGTATAATTAAATAAAAATTTAATGATAATATTATAAATAAATAAAAGTATAAGGACTTAATTATAATTTAGTTCAGTACACGATACTTCGCTGTACTTTGCCCTTATTATACTCGAAGAAGTGTAGATATCTATCTACGCGAATCCCCAACTCCCAAACCCGAAGAACGGCAAGTTACGTGGGAAGATAGATGATAATCTCTTGCCAACTCAGGCTACAGTCAAACGTTTGTCGACTAGTTCATGAGCCATACTCCTCTGTTTCCATTTTCAGAAAAGCATAGAACATTACACCAATTACGTGTTCCAACTGAATACTCAACCAGAACAACCCCAGTTGAAGACCGTGGAACCACACTGCTTAACGCATAAAGACGTACAAGAATCCAATTTCTTTACCACCGCGGGCTAAAACAAATGCAGAGGCTCTTTGCAGCACGGTCTCTCTGTGCTTCGTTTTTTGCGAGGCAGAAACAATCTGCTTCGTTCTCTACTTCTCTTCTCTTCGATGACACTCAATTACAGGTCCCTCTCACGTGCCATTTCTCTCTGTATTCATACTCCCGACTTGGTGATTATCTTTTTAGTTTTTTGACTAAAGTATTGTTGCTTGATGAATTTCTGATGAGATTACTTTTCCTTGTTGTATAGATTTTTGTTTATTTGATTGAAGACGACATTTATCTTTATTTGAAATATGATTTCAGTTCAAAGAAAGTATTTGGCAATTTGCGCAAGAAAACATTGCTCCTCATGCGGCAAAAATAGACCAAACAAATTCTTTCCCCAAGGTTGTACATAGGATATCGTGTACCGCAATATGTTATGTGGACTGTGAAATCAATTTATTATTTTGATTTCTATTTCATCGTTTTATTGTAGGAGGTCAACTTATGGAAACTCATGGGAGACTTTAATCTCCATGGAATAACTGCACCAGGTAGAGTTCATTCGAAACTGTCATATACAGATTGGAGGATGACATCATCTATTGGAAGAATGATTTTTAGATCGTTTGCTCCGGATTCTTGATGAGCTTTTGGAGAATTCTTAGTATAAAATTTGATATGAATAACATTACTCAGATGTTGGAGTGAATAAGTTATTTTTAACCTTTGACTTCCTTGCAAAGGAGCATTGTTTACAACTGTTAGTTCTGCTCGATTAGTATAGGCTAATGTATATGAGCCAACTTTAATTTTCTTGCTGGAACTTAGTCGGGAGCCCTAAGCTTGTCATTCTATTTTGTGAATCCGTTTAAATGTTTAATCCCTTGTCTTCGTGTCTACCACACTTTGATCTATAGAAACTTAACTTTGCATTATCTTGTAGAGAAATATGGAGGACTTGCCCTTGGTTACTTGTATCACTGTATAGCACTAGAAGAAATTAGCCGCGCTTCAGCATCTGTTGCACTCTCTTATGGCGCCCATTCTAATTTATGCATCAATCAATTGGTAAACAAGTAGACTGAGCTTTGAATTGTGTTAATACTTGAGTCTCCTAACGAGTCTTAAGCCTTTTTTTCTTTTTTCATTAAAATGGTTTTGCAGGTGAGGAATGGAAGCCCTGCTCAAAAAGAAAAGTACTTACCAAAGGTGTGATTGCCATCTGTTTTCATCGTGTTTGTAGCATTTGATTTATTTCTGTGCTCTTATAGCACTATAGATTTTTTTTTCTGCAATTTTTGGTTGTTGTTGTTGATCCCGTAGAGTTCTTTTAAGCTCCTTTATTGCCTAGCCAAGGCTTATTTTTAAAATTTTGTTCTTAATGTCATGGTACTGTTGCTTTAAATGGGCTTGCCTTTTATTTCCCTCATTTATTTTGCTATTTACATTCATTAACATCACACGCCTTTTACCTCATGCTTCCATAGTCACACCAAAGTATGTAGAAATATGATGTGCAATCATCTTCTTTCTTGGGCATTCATCAAGACAGTGTTCTTTTTTTCTTTCTATTTTTAATAAGAGTTTGCTGTCCCTTTTGACTTCTTTTCAACTAACTGGTTGTTTCTTGTTGTGAAGCTTATTAGCGGAGAGCATGTAGGAGCTCTTGCCATGAGCGAACCAAATGGTAACTAGCTCTAACTTCTTCTAGGGCAGTCTAGCTTTTTGTTAAGCAATCTGGCTAATATCTTGGTGTTCTATGCAGCTGGCTCAGATGTTGTTAGCATGAAGTGCAAAGCTGATCGAGTAGATGGTGGTTATATTTTAAATGGTAACAAGATGTGGTGCACTAATGGTCCAGTTGCTCAGACATTGGTATTTTGAAAATTACTTTTCTTTTGCTATGCATGTCCACTAATTTTTATGTCTTTATGAGAGTAAGCTACCCTTTAGAGTTATTGACTATCCTTACCTTTATGAAAATTGGCCCAGGTGGTTTATGCGAAAACAGACATGACAGCTGTCTCTAAAGGAATCACAGCATTTATCATTGAGAAGGGAATACCCGGGTACATCCACCAAAGCTAATTTAGTTTTTGGCTATTGAGAATTTGCAAGCCCTAAAATCTTTTCAGGCAAGCTTTGGAAATTTTAGGAAAGTCATTTTTTGTGGCTTTAGACGATAGTTGGTCCTAGGTTGAGCTGTCAGTTATCTGGGGCTTACAGTTTTGAAAAATAATTTTATCAATGATCCAGGCAACTAACTCTTGTTACAATGCTCACTTTATTGAGGAACTGCTATCACTAAACCACCAAAGCTAATTTAGTAATTGGCTATAGAGAATTTGCAAGTCAAAACCTTTCTGGCAAGCATTGGAAATTTTAGTAAAGTCATTTTTTGTGTTTTTAGACTATAGTCAGTCCTAGGTTGTGCTGTTGGTTATCTGGGGCATATGAAATGGTTTTGATAAATAATTATATCAATGATCTAGGCAACTAACTGTTGTTGCAATGCTAGCTTTGTTGAGGTACTATTAACACTAACTTGCACTTATTGAAGGCTATGGCTGAAGAGCCCCCTACAATTGCATTAATCGCATAGAAAGATGTACACTCATTTCAACAGGGGACTAATACTAACTAAGCAGGTTTGTCCCATCCTGATCAGCATGCAATTCACAGTGAGCAGAATGGTAGAATGGTGTACTCTTAGCACAAGAGGGCTTAATCAAAACTGAACAGGATCTGTGACATCCTGGTTGGAATGGTAGAATGATGTACACTGCAACTCAACAAGGGTTTGACAATTTAAACAGGGTTTCTGATATGAGAATGGAAAAATATAGTTATGAAAATTAGGGGGTTTCTAAACAACACGTAGGGATGAAAGCATTCAGTTTTGCTTTTTAATAATAGATGACGGTAGAAATCCTTCTCTAAGGATAAAGACCTCTGAAAATTTTCTTTCAGATACCAAGTTTTACACAAAACAGAAAAGATTCCTTATATTTATTGATCTGTGTCCATATGATACTAAAATATTTCAAATAAATTTGAGGTGGCTTAAAATGATAGATTATTGATCCTTAGTAAATTTTATTTTAATTCTGCAGATTCAGCACTGCCCAGAAATTAGATAAGCTTGGGATGCGAGGAAGTGATACGTATGTCTGAAATGATTTAAAGTGAATTTATCATTTTTGAAGTTCAGAACTACTCTTTCCCTCTACTACTTACTAATAATGCAAATGGTCTACGCAGATGTGAACTTGTCTTTGAGAATTGCTTTGTTCCTGGGGAAAATATTCTTGGGCAGGAAGGAAAAGGTCTTGTTTATACTGTGAACTTGAAATTATATCCAAAATATTGATGTATGTTTATTGAAGAGCTGACCAAATCATGCCTAAGTTCTTCCTGTTGTTTATTATCTCTTTTCTATATCAGTTCTAAGAACTTTTGATATGTTCCTAATTGTGCTACAACTGTGTATTAAAAAACCAGTCTCATCATGTTATACTTGCATAAAATTCTAATTGAAGCTTGTTCTTTGTTTCAGGAGTTTATGTTATGATGTCAGGACTAGATTTGGAGAGGCTTGTTTTGGCGGCTGGGCCCCTTGGTATTATGCAGGCATGCCTTGATGTTGTTCTTCCTTATGTGCGTCAGAGGGAGCAGTTTGGTCACCCGATTGGGGAGTTTCAGTTTATACAGGTTTGTACTTACTATTGGCATAACAATTGTTCTGATGTTTTCTAGCTATTGATAAGTGGGAACCTTAGCGCTTGAGCTGTTAGTTAACCTGCGACTACATTACAGGGGAAAATTGCCGACATGTATACTGCTTTACAATCTTCAAGGTACAGGATTCTGATTTCATAGCACATTGATATGTCTAAACGCAGTTAACAATTGCCAGTATTTCAGGTCCTATGTTTATTCTGTTGCAAGGGACTGTGACAGTGGAAAAGTTGACCCCAAGGTATCCTTGAAAATCTAAGAATGTTCCAACTCCTTTTTTTAGTATTAATTTTTTCATTATTAATTAGCAGAAGGGGAAAAGGAAAATGCATAATTTCCATTTAACAGCTTAAGATTGTCTAACTCAAGCATACAGTAACTGACTGTCGATACAATTTCAGGATTGTGCCGGAGTGATACTTTGTGCAGCTGAAAGAGCCACCCAAGTTGCTCTGCAGGTGATATTACAGCTCTTCCTAGTCTTACTCTTTTATCGTTTTGTTTGTGAAATGGCTAAACTAGGCGCTTTGTGTTCATCTTCTTTAAGTGGTTAATTTTCCAAATTATTTTTGTCAAATTGTTGATCAAGTTCATATTCATCTTTCCAGGCTATACAATGTTTAGGCGGTAATGGTTATGTAAATGAATACACAACTGGACGCCTTCTTCGAGATGCTAAACTATATGAGATTGGGGCAGGCACCAGTGAGATCAGAAGAATGATCATTGGTCGTGAGCTCTTTAAGCAGCATTGAGAGACTAGTCCCTTTGTCAGATTCTCACTTGCACAAAAATGGTTGAACTCATTTTGAATTGTGAAATTCTCTCAGTTTAAAGAAGGGAATGCATAAAGAAGTGCTTAATAGTAATTTTCAACTTTCATGTTCTATAAAAATGAAAATGTGATTATTGTCTCGCATTGGACACTAATTAATTTTTGTCTAGACCAAAAAAGTCAGATGAGAATGAATTGGTTTTAAATTGAGATGTCACATTTGATCCTAGGAAGGAAAAAATTAATCCTAGATGAAATGGTTGCAAATATATTGTGCCGTAGTTCTTGGGACAATTATCATATATAATCAATTTAGGCAAGACAATGGTCATCTCAAATTTGTGATATTGCGGAACGGAATTGTGATGCTTTATTACATATTTTTTGGTAGGATGAAAAATTCAGCGTGTCTCTGTCAGGTACTGCATTTCAGGATTTCTTAATTAACGTCGCAAATCACTTCTCACCAGGTATATTTATGTCTGTTATAAACTGGATCATGTTGGGTACATTGCCCTGCATTATCTTTTGCTTTAATCCGAAGCGCATGCAAGGAACCGTTTTAAAGAAGAGCCCACATTCAACTCAATCATGCAGGGGCTGAGACAGACTTCTTTTCACTGTAATATGACCCCTTGTCACTGGTTGATCACAAAAACAAAGCAGAAGCACTTTCCATTTCTCAATTATTGTCCAACGTGTCATAAGTATTACCTTGACTGATTTCTTTGTGTTTGAACTATAATGGATGTACCACCTTCAGTGCCACACGTTGCTGATAAGGAGAAAGCACAAGTTGGAAACAGTTTTTACAGCTGATATTGTCAATAATACAAAATCCAAACAAAGGTACACACACTCGAGCAACACAAGGGATGCATGTAACTAGGTTCATATTTCTTAAGTTGTACATTAAAAAACAAATTAATATCAAAGCAAATCTCTCAACTTCAATCCCTTATTACTGTTGGAGAAGAATCTGGCTGGCCAACGGATGAAGACTTTGATGCTTCCATTATTAATGGTGCTTGATCCAAACAGCTTTGAGTATCATCAGTGGTCGTTCCAATGGTCATCTTCTCCACTTCTTCTTGGGTATATATATGGATCTTGGACACAACATTACAGAATTCGCTGCTACCAGAAAAATTCAGCATGTAAGGATAACAGCAAAGACTAAAAATTAATCACTCGGTGGTTGTTGCACCAAAAAGAAAGGAAAAAAAGAAGTTAGAAATACCAAGGTCCAAAGTGTTAATTTAGAGACACTTACTGCCAAGGGTCATCCCCTACAACCATCATATCATTCTCACTATCAGTGTACAAGATCCGCCATCCTTTCTCAGGATCTCTTAAAAGCCCTTCCATGTTAAATAATTGTTCAAGTTCACTTAACAGGTCACTGTAGCCATTCAGATGTGAGAGATCAATAGCTCTTCCAACCAAGCTGCCTTGCTTGTGTACCTTCACCCAATATACATAGGATAATGAATAGAAGGAGAAGGGCAAGGTAGAAACTGACAATTGGAATGTCATTTCACCTTTGATACTTATATAGCTTACCTTTGTACAACTCCTCTTACCAGAGCACTGTGAGCTTGGAGTTGGTGTTTCTGCAGTCAGCAAGAACCCAAAAAGTTTACATCCAGCTGCAGTCCCATTAAAGCCGCCATCTTTCTGATTTCTTATATTCGTCTTCAAAGCAGGTGCAGGAGTACTTTCCAGAGGTTTGCTCTCGCTCAGTAAATTTGCTTTTCTAACTTCATCTCCAATCACTGCTGTCTGGATAGATGGTGAGTGAAATTGGATATTGTCTCTCTGGAAGGTAGTAGCGTAAGAGTGCATGGCATGAGTTTTGCTACTCTTGTGCGTGTCACCATAAGGAAAAAACACGTTGAAACTGGGATTGGATGCTTGAAGCATGTTGAAAGAATTACAACCTAGATTGGGTTTTCCCCAATTACCTAGATTGGGATCCACTTTTCCTGTCAGGGATCTCAATGGACATATTTCTTGACCTTGCAAGACCTTTGGAAACCTATCAGATTCCATAAAGCCTGTGTAAGTGGTGGGGCATGCTCTCACAAATTTGTCAACATTATCTTTTCTGACTCCAGTTAATGCAAGACTTTGATGTGCAGGGGCTTGCATCTCAAAATCCAGCATGTGATTAACCGTATCCCATCCATAGAGGGGTGATACAAAACCAACATTTTCTTGACCTTGCAAGACCTTAGAGGATCTTATAGATTCCTCAAAGTCCAAAACCCCACTCCCTGCAGCTGCAAGAAGTCACAGATTACAATTTGTATTAGTTAGCTTGTGCCAAGAACAAGGTGATGATATTATCATCTAAATGAGAGAATTTGTACCATTGAAGGTGTAGTCGGATGGGGTAGCCTGCAGACTTGTCCGCAGTTTTTTCAGCCTTGGGGAAGGCTGAATGCTCAGGGGTGGGAGAGAAACAGAACGATCAATTTCCCATGGGGAAACGTGTTCTTGATGATCACTCCCAATATCTTCATCCCATCTAACCTGTTGAAATATATAAAATTTGTGTTTATAATGAGGATCAACTTGTTGATTTATCATAAAAAGAAAATGAAGAAATATATATGCATCGATAATTTAATGTGACCCAGCAGTATCTATTACTGGGTTCCATCAAGATAGCTTGACGAAATGAGGGAATGCTACTGAATGATAGAGTTTCCTTAACTAGTTGCCCCTTGAGAATCAGCTTGATGCTAATAAAACAACCATCGGCTTAGGTTATTACTGTGTAAATTACATATTTATATAAAAGAAACCATGCTTAAAGAAAGTTTGGAGGTCTTCCCAGAAAGAGGCATATACCATAAAAGTATCAATGTTTGTGTATGAAAGTAAAAAAGGCAGCCTGTTTATATTTCCAAAAAATGGAACCAAACATGTTAAGTGTTTGTGAGTTTGACAAGGTGGCAATTTTCTTTTTAAGATTAAAAAAAAATCAAATGGATTCTAAAGAAAAAGAATTCAAGATTAACCAAATGAAAGACTCTATACATTGATATTGAAACATAATCAATAAAGCTCACCATCAAGCATCTCCATTTTGAGTTTGGCCACCGATAGGGATCCAAGTCACACATTCCAGTCACAACACCATTACACCTTCGAGCGAGCAAAAACAACATCATTGCGAGGAGAAAAATTACCACAAAAAGTGTGACTACAGTCATGCTATATGATCAGCTTATAGATACCTTCTTTCAGAAGCATCATCCATTTCGAATCTCATTTTGAATCTCATTCCGAGGCATATTGGATTTGTGATGCTTTTCATATACTTTTGGTACGGTATAACAAACTCTGCATGAGTCGCCCTATGTTTCAACATTTTGACAAATTAGAATCTCTTTAAGCATGCCAATTCCCAGAACGAAATAATTTACTGTGTAAATTTCCAAGTACAAAAGCTATTACTTCAAACTTCACATCATAGATTGAAGCCAATATATACTTTCTGATTGTCAGAAGGACAGTTCTAATCTAAGAAATTTGAACAGTAGCTTCTAATTTATGTGTGCTTTTGCATTCTTCACTTTCTGTGAGCTCTAGACAGAACATGCCAAGGACTAGGGCTTCCAAACACAACACTTGATGTGCTTTGATGATGCCCAATAACAGAACACCAGGCACAGACATGCCTTGAGCTCACAGATCTGGCAGAACTCGATTGTTGTAAAAATGGTTACACAACTAGAGAAGGAATAATAAGATTGGCTGAGTTTTTGGAGCACTTGCTTTCCAAAGAGAAATAACTTGCTAGGGCATCCAAGCCATTTTGGAGTCAAATGAAGCTCTAAAAGCTTAATTTTGAATTGAAATTGAGATATCCTAGTCCTTGGATTTCCCAGATAAAAATTGAACATCTTTGTCAAACTCCTAGCCACCTGTTCCATTAAAATCTAAGATATAATATATATAATTGAATCTCCTTTATTAAAGGAACACATGTACTCAATTAATTGCCCAATGGTACGGACAAACACTAGCAACTCAAGTAAATAAAAGATTTAACAACTTCAAAATATTATAACTCTGGTACATACCATTTTTTGGACGTTCATGAGGCAGTATAGTGCACTAGTAATGGATGGAAAAATGTTGATTACTTTAAAGATTTTATTCATAAGATCTTACAAGGACACACACACACACAACAGATAAAACATCTTTCCATTTGTTTCAGTTACAAACTGAGTGGCCATGAATGTCCAGGATATAAGATATGATCACACAAGAAAGTTCTAAGGGACATACCAAAAGTTTTAAAAATGTGCTGTGTGTTGAGCATAATATATGGCAAATAAAGCCCAAAATCAGACATGAATATTAGTAAATTGGCAAAACGAATTAGCTGCTTATATATTGCAGAGATTTGAGATGAAAATGGGAGTCCCCCAACTGGTTACAAAGAAAAGGATACAAAAACTTTTCTATTTCTGACTATTGTTCTATCCACCAATTCAGTCTTCCAGTCTTCAGCTCTTATAAACTTTTCATAGAAAAATAACAAAATGAAAAGAAAGAGAAAGTCATACAACTGAGATTGGTCTTCTCCCTTTTATATGGTCCAAACCATGGCCAGCAACTACATCTTCAAACAATCATTTACCCAGAAAGATGCTTTATCTTGCTCATAGTCATGACGGCAAGGGGTTGTGTGTTATTGATATGTTCAATTACCTAAATTCAGTCTAGTGTCGCGGAGGTAAGTATTTAAGACAGTTACATATTCTCATACAGACAGTCTTCAGCAAAAGTTATATGCTCATATATATATTTCAATTCCATTCACCATGAGTGGGTCTCCTTCTACATTTTTATTCAAATTAAAACACAGCGTGAGAGTAAATTACATTCAATCCATAGAATTACATATGCCATTAATCTCGCCAAGACTAACTGCTTTGTAGTAGCTGCAATTATTCATGCTCATAAAGTTGAAAGAATGTTAATCATACCACAGGAGCAACAGATAGTAAAGTATGCGTATAAATTTCATTCACTCCTTCAGGCAGACATCATTATTTACCTTGGACTGTAGAAAACATGGAACATGCTCTTGGTAGATATGGCATTACACACTAGGGACAGAACATTGGGATATGAGTTCTGCTTTGTAAGAATGGAATCAGGAAGACCAATTCTAGGTCGAACAGCTCTTCTAATTCCCAACCTCAGCTCTCCATTGTCACCCCTACAAAGACCATGAAAAGATTTTATCAGTTCAAACTGCTCAACAGTGGAGAAACTCAAAAAATTTGGATGGTGGTTTAAAATGGAATACAGGAATTCAGGAATTTCTTTTTCTTTACTTTTTTTGGACACTAGAAATTTATCCATTTCTTCTCATGCATTAAACATTTTGGCATTTTGAGGAGACATGAATTGCCTGTTATTGTCATATTTCAAGGGGCAAAACTGTTTCCTTGTCATAATTATTTTCTCCTTCCAATTGCTTAACATATACACATAGCGAATTATGCCTTAACCTCCAATTTACAACAAATGAGAAAATTACTATCTGGTGTCTGTGTGCATCATCAAAATGTTATTTGTTCATACCTCAGAAAGAGCACTGCATCTCCTGAAACAAGATTCTTTTGGCTCACAAAAATACTCCATCCTGTAGTAAGCAGATGACGCCTTGGCTGACCTAAAAGTTATTAAACATTGAAACATATCAATTTCTCCTCCATTTTTTTTTAGGTATTTTGGGATGAGAAACAGACAGCTTTTGAGAGATTCACCAATGTTACCTCTATAAATATGTCGAAACCTCCACTCCACTCCATGCAGGTCCTTGGCAACAAGCTCTTGAGAGGGTCTCTGCTGTTTATAGTCCTGAAACAAAGAAAATTCGATCATTTTAACAAGAAACTCTCAATAATAATATACCAACTGATAAGCCAAGGAACATCAAACAGCTTAAAAGCATAGCATCACACCAGAGGAGGGAAACAATCTTCGGCAGCTCTACGAGGAACAGAGAACCCTCCATGGGTGCTAGTATCAGAAGCTGTAAGTGTTTTGCAGAACATATGAGGGGTTGATTTTGTAGGGGATCCTCCACCCCCCTCCTCATCCGCACCCAACTCTTCAAGCTCTTTGTCCCCTAAATTCAGTCCTTTCAACTGTATAAATCCAGAATCGACACCAGAAGACAAAATTGAGCAACAAAAATTTAAATTCAACCCACTAACAATCTTAAAAATCACATAATACATCAATTACTTGGTGACAACCTAGAAACATGAATCCAGAAGTTCAAAACGTTGAAATTTTGTCATCAAGAAATGCAATCAGTACTTGGTAATAAACAAGATAAAGAACAAGCAGCTACAGTTTAGATTGAAAATCTTACCTCCGGTTGAGGAAGCAAAGTGACCTGCGTATAGACCTCATCATTCTCCTTATTAGTCTGTTCCATACAGAAAATGCAATTAAACAATCAAATTCATAGGAAGAAAAGAGGGGAAATTGAGAATGCAGAAGCAATCCAACATTAAAAAATAAACCCAATACTCACAAGCAGTTGAAGGTCCACAACCTTGCAAAAGATTTGAGGTTGGAGATCAAAGTTGGGAAGTTCAATGGATGGAAAAGAAGAGGATGAGGCAACTTGTTCTAAGTGACCTTGAGGGAAGTAAACAACTACATTTCCTCTCTTGGGGAGGGAAGTGAGAGGACCAGCACAAGCATGCCAAAGCTCGAAATAAATTGAAGAAGACAAAGAGGATGAACCTGAATTTGAAGAACATGAAGAAGCAGAAGAAGCGTTCAAGCAATAGACACACCCACTGTTCTTCTGAAAGTTCCCATTGCAAAATGCAATCTTTTCCAACTCAGTAGTTGCTGCATGGTTCAGATCAATTTCCATCAACACCCCAACAAAAAGTATTCTTTGTTCTCTCAATAGAGGTACAAGTACATACCAACCAATCCAACTAATAAAATATCTGTAAACCAAAAAAGAAAAAAGAGAAAGAAAGGGATAATAGTAATCAAGTGGTGTTAATAAGAGAAGCAACGAACTAAACTATCGAAGATGTAAATGAGGTTAAATTATGAGAAGAAAATTCATATTAATGAGAGGTACCATAAAGCTAAAACAAGAAAAGAGTGCAAGAAGATGAACAGAAAACAACAAGAAAATCATGTTGAGGCTAAACAAAAAAAGATGAGCTGAAGTAGAGAGAGAGAAAGAGAGAGAAAAGAGCATCAAATAATAACAAGGAATTCAAAGTATGATTCCTCTTCCATTTGCTGCAGGTACTGCGAAGAGGGAGCAGGAGAAACAGCAGACACAGACAAATGCACATAGAAAGAACAGAGACAGAAAGAAAATGCTAAAAAAAGAAAAAAGAACAGTTATATAAAGAAGAAAAGATTTTAAGACAGTGAAGTGGTGTGGCTCTTTTGGAGTTGCTGTTATAGGAAATAGAAAGAGAAAGAGAAGGAAATACTGTATTGAGTAGAGGGGACAGGTTAAGACATTAGACAACCCACACTCCCCCCCACCTATTCCTCTGTCACTTAGCTTTCCTTTCTTTCTTTATCTTTGCTTTATCTTTAATAAAATAAAATAAAATTAATAAATTACGTTACATAACATCATAGAAGATTTTCATTTTATGATATATCTTTTTTAACTGTTTATGGTTAAAGAAGTTGAGGCCCCCCAATCCATTACAATCCAAGAGGGGCCAAGACAAAAGGGGGGTTTTCATTCATTCAATACAACAACGAAATCTAATTTGTAACTTCTGTTTAGAACTTTCTTTATTTACCAATCAAAACAATGACATAACTTCAACCATAAAAACAACAAAAACCCTCCATTATAAATCTGAACCCATCACACTTCACAGCCATAGATTTCATACCTCTTAACCTCCTCAATTCAATCCAAATCTACTGTCTTTATATTTTAAGTAAATTCTCTTTGATCTTATTGTTTAACACTTAAAAACAGTCAATACAAATTGTGAAAGACTTCACTTCACTCTCACTTTTCACTGTAGTTGAGTCTGGCTATTTAAAGCTAAAAGGATAGAGAAAATCAATACAGAGATGAATGTGAAATGTGACAGAAAGCTCTTAAACATTGATCCAAACTCCAAAGGAATGGACCTTTATTTATGTTTCAGTTATGTTTTGATTAAAGTTGAGTTGAAACAAGAGAGCAGACAGCCAAATGCCAGGAGATTATGGTGCTTTCATTTAATAAATTAAAAAAAAATATATATATATATATATATATATATATTTATTTATTTTATTTTATTTTTTTAAAAGAAGGATTGAACGGACTAGAGAGAGGGGGAGAGACTTGGTGGGGGAGTTTGTCAGTAACTATTATGGCTGGATCGAATCCAGTGGGGCGCGTTGTTAGTTGTTGCGACGCTCAGAACACAGCTTAGTGACCTATCTCACCTCATGTCTCATCACTCTTTGTTCCTCTCCATTTTCTCAGAGATGCTGTTGCTCTCCCTCCTCCCTTATCCTCTGTTCGTAGGCGCGTGACCCACGCAATTACCATCTTATTAATAATATTCTTCTTTTCTCGGGTTCGGGACGAGAAGATTATAAAATTATATTTTTATTTTTCAATTAAAATCACGCGTAAATACATAAAATAACAAATATAATAAATATTAAAATTATTTAGATTTAATTAAATGATATTTTTTATGATTTTTTTTATATTTTTAAATATAATAAATTATAAAATATTCTCCAACTAATTTTTTTCTACTTATTTAATCTTTTTTTATATGTCAAAAATCACCTATTTTTTTATTTATTATCTTTTTCTTTATAAAATCTCTCTCCTTTCTCCATCAAAACTTTTAACATTCCAAAAAAAACAAAATAAAAACTAAAAGCATTAATGTCTTTTTCATTATCATTATATTAACCCTTTATTTCATACAAATTATATAATAAAAAACTAAAACAAGTATTTATAATTTACAATTGACTATGAAATTAATTTTGTTGACTTTTATTAATATAAAAATAATAATAATAATATTGAATATTACAAGACTCATTTTAGGATTTCATGCTTTAATGAAATTACTTGTTTTTAATTTTTCAAATAAAATATAGTTAGTTCATATACATATTTCATACTTTTTTGGTGATAAAGAAAAATCAGTTTAATTTCGTAAATTACTTATTCAACAATAATAATAATAATATAAAAAATATATATTTTATATATATAAATTAAAATAAATGATTTGTGTTGAAAAAAAAACGATAAAATAAAATGAAAAAAAGAATAATAATATATTTTTATAAAATATTATATATTTTTTAAAAAAAATAATTGCATTAATTTTCAATCCAAAATATTGTATCACTTTTTTTTTATTAAATCGCTTTTTTTTATATTTATTAAATTATTTTTATTTATTTATTTTATTTTTAGAAAAAAGAAAGGTTGGTAACTTTTGAAAATGTAAAAAATTCTGATAGATAAAGAAATTTTTGGGATTCTTTCTTATTAATTATAGTTATAAGGTTTAATTAATTTACAATAAAAAACCAAACAAAGGTTTAATTAATTATAGTTAGTGATGATGTAAAGTAATAAAAGAGAGATAATTATTCTTTTAGTTTTTATTTTATTTTTCCACTACTTTTTTTTTCCGATAATGGTAAATTTTTGAATATAAAAAAAGAAAATAAAATATATAAAAAGATTGTATGTAATTAATTATATGTAAAGAATTTTCATATTTAGTTCATTGATAAGTACTGTCTTTAATTTTTATCCTGTCTTTAATATTTATTTGTGTGTATATATTTTCCAGAAGTTTCAACATGGAAAAAGAAGTTTTCAGGTACGTGACATACACGCGAAAAAATGGGCAGGTGAGAAATAGAAAACATGAAAGTGATGGAAGCAGTAGGCCTGCGCCTTTGGCGCCGCTTTATAAGCCCACCACTTTACCAATTGCAAGCAAATACAGTACGACACATTCAACAGTCCCCCCCTCATTCTCACACCTCGATTTCCGAACCACTCTTACCCTCTTATTTGCATATATTTACTAAAGCTCCCTTCCCTTGTTACTCCGCAGCCAGCTTTGTCTTTATCAATTATAACGTTTCAGATTTCTCAGACACGAGCGCGCGCCGCATCAGCATTCCTCACGCTTCTGCTTTACAATAATAATACAAGCATAATCTAAGACATTATTAATTACTCTTAACTGTTTATTTATTTAAATAATATATGGATGTGATTCCCACGTTCTATGGACGCGGGTGAGCAAAAGAAAAAAGTTGATGACATTTACACAACAGAACAGTCTTATGACACATCTACTGTAGTGAGATGTCACACCAACACTTGTGGCTTGAATACGATAAGAGCCGGTGTTACTTTATTAAAGCAATTGCCTCCTGTCCTCTCTCTCTCCTTCTTGTGCATACAGTAACAGTAACTAACACTGCTTCCCTCTCCCTTTTATAAAAACTCTGCAAAATGAAATATTATTCAGACACAGCCACCATTAATACATTAAAAAAATCAATTTCAATCGTATAGAAATTAAATATATATATATATATAATACAACTACAATATTCAGAAATATTTTAATATTATGTAATAACTTCTTTTTTCCCCCAAATAAGGACATAGCTTATTCTTCACAACCAGACCCTTTCAATTGAGAAAACATTTTCAAAAAATAATTTTATGTCAAGAATTCGATCTAAGAGTAGAGAGAAGAAATTGTTTCAGATAGGCAAAGATGTCTATGAAATACTGTAATGGTACCAACATAAAAAGAAAAAAACTTAGTAGAGTCCTCATTGTAAATACTAATATTAAAATCAAAGAATATTCTTGATCCTATTTAAATAATCAAAGAAAGGTTTTTATTATTTTTAATATAAAATTTCAGAGTTTTATTTTGATATAAAATAAATAATTTATACAATTATTTATAATAACATAAAACCATAAGGAGCCGATTGTTATTATCGCTATAGAAAAGGTTTAAAAAATTAAAAGTAAAAGGCAAACCCCTCGGCGGGCGGTCACGCCGGTTTCTTTTTTCTGTTATTTCCACTAACACCCAGCTTGACAAATACTAGACACATAAATTAGACGGAGAGAGAGAGAGAGAAATCATCTCTTTCTGTGTTTTTTTTTAATTTAATTTTTAATTAAATATGTCTGGATGCTTCTTCTTCTGCTTTTATCATGAAATGCCACAAGGCTATGTTTGTCTGATTGATGGGGCCTGTCTATGCTATGTGGTGTTCATGCTTTGATTGCTCGCATTCGTCGTACCATACGTCCACGTCTTTCCTCTTACCCCAAAGCCTTTGCAAAATGACCTCTCCATTTTTATTTTTTTGGCCTTTTGTAAATTACAACCAGCCCCTAATTTTAATCTCTTCTTTCATCTCCATCCCTCAATTTATTTTTAGATGACAAATAAATTAGTTTTTGGTTAGAGATGCTACTTATTAAAACCAGCCCCTTAACCCAAGAACAAACTTTATTTTTCTTCTTGGGAATTAGATTACATGCTATTTCTATTAGAATCCAAATTCTTCAAAGTGACCTTTTTAGTTAATTTGTTATATTATTTTCTATGTGAATTAACAGAATTCATACGCTTACAATAATTTTTTTTAATTAAAAAATATAACTTTTAAGAGTAAAAAAAATATATAAGATGTGTATCTTTATATATATTTCTTGATTGTAGTTTTGCTGAAAATGGTTGAAAGAGTTTTGCTTGCTTAAAAACATTATTAAAGACACATAAAGCATGAGATTTAATTAAGATATATCTAATTTATTATCTTAACTAAAATTTGAAATAATAATATAAAAAAAATTAAATTTTAAAATTTTAAAAATTCAAATATTTAATATAAAATTTTAAAAAAATTAAATGTATCTTACATATAATTTAATGTATTATAATAAAACACGAGTTAAGTTAAAAAGTATTAAAAGTATTTTCTAAGAAATAATATTATTTTGACATAAATTTTCATAAACGCATTTAATTAGAGAAAGTGTTTCTTCCATTTTAAGAAGTACTCCAAATGTTAGTACGAGTGATATAATAAGATCATCTAATCATAAAAAATAAATTTATTTATTGATTATAAATGAAAAAAATTAAAAGTAAATTTTACTTTTAATTAATATATAATAAAAAAAATTATAGTATATATTTTTAATTTTTTTTCATTTATTATTAATAAATTAATAACGAGTCTTTCTTTTTCTATTAGATAATTCTATCGTATTATTTATACTAATGTTACAAGACTATCACATATAAAACTTTTTTCATTTTATTAATGAAATAATTATTTACACAAATATTCATTTTTATCAAAGATAAGATATTTATTTTATTTATCTATTGAGCAAAAGAGATAATATTCTGTGAATGGTTGCTTCTTCAAAATTATAGCAACAATTAAAGTGGAGGTTGCTTTAAGAATTGCTACAAGGATGGTTTAATCGGCTTTTTGCACCTGAAAAGCACTTTTGGCTAAATCTGAAAAACAAAATTGTGGGTCCAATTTTGGGAGACAAATGGCATCCCTTAATAACTACCCTTCAACTGGGTCATTATAAGCTGCCACTCCAAAAGATGAATAAAATAAACTAAATTGTAGCTAAAAAAACCATAATTTGTAGACCTTAGACCTTGCAATTTGGGGCTAAGATTTGATTTTAGAGGCTTTCATTATCCATTGGTTGTGACAAGTCAAAACTTGTTCATGACCAATTCAATCCAAACCCACCTTGTTAATGATAAATAATTATTCTAAATAAAGTATAAATTTTGGTGTGAAGAAAAAATCTCATGTCAAAGTTATATTGCCAACTTCTGTGGTACTTGGAGATGTCTGTAAAGTACTTATTTTGACAATTTCATGGTATTGCTAATGTTCACCAAGCTTAATTATCATTTCCAAGAGAGCAGTAAATAGATATTAATTGTTAAATAAAAGTGAACATTTATATTTTTAAATTAAGTAAAATACAATATGTTTAGAAAGAAATCAAGATCAATTATCTTCGATCTTTTTGTTTTCATATGAAGGTGGTTGGGAATGAAGAGGAGGTGGAGGGTCAATTTGTGGTTAAATCAAAGGGAGACAGTTAGGTTGCAGGCAATTGAAGGCTGTAGGCAACGATGTTGGGAGTAGTATTAGTCTCTTTAGACACCAATTTCCATCACAATTAAGCCCAAGAATTTTGTTTTGTTTTTGCTCCCCAAATGCTTCCTAAATCTTACTAACGAAAATTGGTTTTGTCTCTGTTTCCCAACAAGTCGATAAGATATTTGCCCACAGTTCCAGACAATTTGGCAAAACTAAGATCCCCTTCATGTGACCATTGTTGGAATTTGAATGGTATCCATACGGTATATTTCAGCAAGTATTGATAGTAGTTTAGTTTTCTTATAGTCATATTCATTCAATGTCACTTGCCTTTGATACACACACACACACTTACATTTTAGATTAAAGTATTATTAACTTTTAACATATAGTTATTATTAAATATAAACGTATTTTAACTACGTTTATGTACCAATTTCTAGATTGACTGTGAAATAAAGTTTGAAGTATATTTGTTTTGAAAAAAAAATTCTAAATAATAAACGGGGTAAGGTAAAGTGGGTCATAAGTGTTGTAAGAAATACAAATTTACGAAAATAAGGTTGGTTGACTGCTTGAGGTTATAGCCACTAATGGGCCAACATGATTTGGAGAATTGGCTGTCCAAATTGTGAACTTGGTTTTGTCCACCTACACCCACACCCACCCCACACCCACACCCACACCCACACCCACACAAGTTGCTTCAAAGTTTTGTCTGTGTCTCGTATCTAGAGTTAGTACTTCTAACATTATGTTTTCGTTCTTTACAGACCACACCTATTACATGTTTTGTGTTTTTGTTCTTTCTTTTTTAATGTTACAAGTAATTTAAAATATAAAGTTTACAACTACAAATTTATAAGAAGAAAGAAAGAAAGAGTTGATTAATAAAACAGTATAAGTAAATAATGATAAAGGGAGATATAGGCTATAATATTACACTGGAATATTTTTTTTTGGAAGAGATGAGGACTAAATGCCGTCTACATTCAAAACCAATAATGGATTACTGTTTGTTTCACATGACAAGTCTGGATTAATTATGCATGTCATGTCATGTTACATCACATCAAATCAAATTACTTATTAATAAAATTAAAAAATACCCAAAAAAATAATATTTACTAATTTTTAGTTTAACAATTTAAAATTTATTTACAATAATATTATTAATAATAAATTTTAGGTCTAAAATTAAAGAGAATGTAACTTTGAAGTCAAATCATTTCAATCTCAAAAGTTTCTTAAATTATTTTAAAGATGTAAGAATTAAATTCAAAAAAGCTAATACATACATACATACATACATACATAGACTAAATGATAAACTGGAGATAAATTTACAACCATGCATATCAAACAGTGGAATGAATAAGAAGAAAAACTGTTTAATTCATGAGTTTACATTTCTGTCATCTTATGCATTTTTACTTGTAATTGATCTGAAGTAGAAAGAGTAAGGCCAAGTTCATCTTGTACAATTTCTTTCTTCATCATTTTCTATTTTGCAAGGAAGAGTACCAATGTGTCCTAGAGTTGGCGTCATGCTGATGATGATGATGATGGTGAGGTTGAGAAGAAAACTCAGGGGAACTGACACTTCTGTTGGATAAAATATGAGAGTTGCTTGTTTGTTCAATGAGAAAATAAAGCAAAAATTGAAGGAAAATGAATGACTTATATTTTCGTAACTAACTACTACAAATTCTAAAGGTGCTGTTTATATACAAGTTCAATAATCATCTAGAACAATTTCTGCTGTATAACTAACCTAACTAATTTCGTTAATTAAGCTCTGTCAGTGAGCTTAACCCTTAGCTTAATAAAATTAACTCTAGCATAGCAGGTACCAATTGATTCTAGCTTTTCAGCTTAGCAGGCACCAACCAATTCCAGCTTCAGCTCAAACTTGCATTCGCAAACCAGCAAACTAGCAGCATAACACCGGCCAATACTCAGCTCTGTACCTTATCTTCTATGATCCCCTCTGAAGCCAAAGTTTTGGACAGAACTTGTAGCTTGTTGCAAAAAGAAGTAAACTGAGACACTGTCGAAGGCTTGATAAAGATATCAGCTACTTGATAGGTGGTAGGAATACAGCGAATTTCTAGATCACCATCAAGAACTTTGTCTATAAGATAATGAATATGTCCAACTCAATGTGCTTAGTTCGTGCATGAAAAATAGGATTCTTAGCTAAGACAACAACGCTTTGGTTATCACACCAAACAACGGGGTAACAAGAGGAATGAACACGCAACTCATGCAAAAAAGAAACTAGCCAAGAAATTTCAGAACATGTAGAAGCGAGGGATCGATACTTAAAGACTATATACTAGAGCGAGAAATAATTTGCTATTTCTTAAATGACCAAGAAACAAGATTCCCTCTAAAGTAAACAGCATATCCACTGATTGATTTACAATCATTTGAGTCGCAGGCTTAGTTAGCATTAGAATATGCAACAATATTAGGAACTCCACCATAAAGAAATGACAGACCATAAGTAGAAGTAGCTTGTAAGAAACGCAACAAACGTTTACGAGCTTGCCAATGTTTCACAGTAGGAGATGCCAAAAATTAACTTAATTTGTTAACTATGAAAGAGATGCCATGTCGAGTAAGAGTTAAATACTGAAGTCCACCAAGAACACTTCGACAGAGAAAAGCTTCAGTAAAAGAATCGCCACAGGATTTAGTGAGTTTAGCACCAATAGTCATTGGTGTATCATGACCTTTACAGTCTACCATATGTGCTCGAGAAAACAATTCTTTGATATATTTAGTTTGAGACAAGTGCATACCGAGATCATTAAGAGCAAATGTAGTACTCAGTTGAAGAACAAATGCATTAGTTAGCTGCTGAGAAGAACCAGTGATAAGAACATCATCAATATATACAAGGGTAAGAAGAATGAAAGTGCCTGTATGCTTGATAAAGAGAGAAATGTCAGCCTTAGAATTATAAAAACCCTATGTAATTATTATAGACTTCAGCTTATCATACTAGGCACGGGGATCTTGCTTAAGGCCATATAAAGCCTTGTTTAATTTACACTAGTTGGAAACCTGGCATCAACAAAACCCTCAAGTTGATGCATATACACAACCTTAGATAAATGGCCATGTAAAAAGGCATTTTTAATATCAAGTTGCCGGATAGACCAACCATGCATCATTACTAAACTAAGAACAACCTTGATAGTAGAAGCTTTCACAACGAGACTAAAAGTATCAAAGAAATCTACCCATGGCATTTGATGAAAACCCTTGATAACAGGTTAAGCTTTATACTTAGATATAGTGCCATCAATGTTATGTTTAAGTCTGAAAACCCATTTATTTCTAATAACCTTGTATGTAGAAGAAACAGGAACTAAATCCCATGTCTGTTGTCTTTGCAAAGGATCAAATTCTTCTTGCGTTGCTACCTTCCAAACAAGTAAAGATAAACCTTGTTTTGCTGAAGTAGGCTCAATACAAGAACCATCAGTGACATATACTTTCGGTCAAAACACTCCACTTTTAGATCTAGTAGTCATGGGATGAGTATTTTAAGCATATTGAATAATAGAAGATGGTTGAGACAGTTGAAGACTCGGTGAAGAAGAAGAAAAAACCTGATCTGGTGTAGAAGATAAAATTTGCTAGAATTGAAGATGCTGAGAGGGAGTGGCAGCATGAGAAGATAAGGAGAAATGCTGCTGTACAACAAGAATGTGAGAAGAAACTTCAGAGAATGAAGAATTAACAGGAACAGAAAAGTGGAATAAAGGATAGGAAAAAGAATGTTCATAAAAAATAACATGAACAGCTACAAAAACTTGACCAAAAGAATGTAAACACCTCCTTGAAAACTTTTGCCATCTTGATTTCCTCTGCCTTGTCCATTTGAATAGTTTATCCCTGCATTAAAACCTTGTTGTCCTCCACCTTTCTTCTAAAAATTCCTTGTATTAGAGTAATTAGCAGCAAATTGTCCTTGATTCATCATTCCATTACTTGAATTTTGCGTTGAATTCTACATTCGTGTGTAATGAGAATCTAGTAGACTTTAAAAGCACTTAATGGCTCGTTTCTAGTCGTTATATTTACTACCATTGGATCATAAGTAGGATCTACACCACTAAGCATATAAAGAATAAATTCTTCATCAGTTAATTCACTACTAGCTATTGCTAAATGATCTGAGAGGTTTTTCATTTTGCAAAATACTCGTTCATAGTTTGTCCTTCCTTCTTGGTAGTTTGAAGTTGAAACCTGAGTTGAAGAGTTTGAGCTTTTGATTGTGATCCAAATTGCTTACCCAAAATTAGGGAAAGAGATAACACTTTTTGAAGTAAGGCTTGACTTTTCTTAGAAAATCATTACTATGTGTCATATTGATTCTTCACAAACCAGTCTAAACACGAAGTATGAAAGATAGTGCAACTTTAACAAATTGAATCTCAATTACAAGATGCATTCACTCATAATACAAGAGTAATTAAATCATATATTTTAACTACTAATACACCTGCCCAAGTGATTGTTATTGAAGAAAAATCTAGTCACAAGGCAACAAATGAATCTTCTACTGCATGCTAGAAATTTGGTAGACCAATTGGTTCGAGATACTATTTAACCAAACATAAAATTAAAAGATGAAGATTATGTTGAAAATAATGATTAAGTAACAAATACCCTTACAGTTTTCAAGCCAATAGCTTTAAAAGAGTTTGTTATCCTTGAAAATGAAGGTAAGCCTATGAAACAATATCTGCCTAAAATGTTATTAGGTTCTAAAATGACATTTGGCCCTAAAGTAGTATAAGTTTCCGAAGTGACAAATTTCCAAAGAGATATTTATCCTTGAAGAGGTAGTTTCCTTTCCAAAGGTACTCAAATTCAAAAATGATGCAAAGTGTAGAAATTATACACATAAAGGAGAAACGTGGGATTGTAATAGATTAATCACCAATAATGTATTCTCTTTTATAGTAGCTATTAAAATTATAAAAAGATAGTTATAATCTACAAACTATTGATGAAAATAGAAAAAAGGCATTATTAGTCTTAATGGAAGAAGTAATTTAAATAGATCTTGCCAAACGTGAAGTATTTGAACCTGTAGTTCATATACCTAAACATATCAAACTCATTAGGTGAAAATAGGTATTTATGAAAAAATGTAACGAAAGTAATGAGATCACAAGATATAAAATGGGGCTCATAATTTAAGATTTCTTGCAAAGATTTGAAATTAGTTTTGCCAAATCATATTCTCCAGTTATAGATACAATTATATTTTAATTTTTGATAAGTTTGGTAGTTTAAAAAAAAACTTAATATGTATCCTATAGATATGGTGACGACTTACTTATATATGTTGCTTGACATTGATATTATATGAAAATTTTTAAAAGATTTAAAATGCCCAGAGGAGATGAAGAAAAAATATTTGATATATAAGACCCAAGCCCAAGCCTTTTTTTTTAACCTTGTTTAAATCCTAAAGTAAAGAAAAAATTTTGAGCCCAAAATTTTAAATTTTGTTTTTCGCCCATCTTCCTAAGTATATAAATTGGTGGCTAAATATGAATTTATCTAGAAATTGAAAGAAGAGTGGAGAAGCTATGAGAAAAGAGAAGAAAGAAAAGAGAAAGAAGAAGAAAAGGAAGAAAAAGGAGAGAAATAGAAAAATCAAAAATAAAGGAAGAGATTTAAGGTAATATCTTTAATTTTGCGTTATTATGAAAGAACAAAAATATTTATATTTAGTGTAAACATTATTGAAAATTAAATAAAATAGATGGATTTTACTTTGGTAGCTTAATAGTTAAAATTACAACAATTTTAAGTTGTTAAACTCCAGATCAATAGGTTTTGAATTGAATTTGATAGTTTTATTAATTTTTTTTAAAAAAAATTATTAAAAATTAAATAACAATATGTGAAATTTTGATTAATAGTGAAATTGCAAAAATTTTATTATTTTTTGTAAATTAGAATGGTTTATTTGCAAATAGCTAGAAATTTTGAGTCGTAATAAAATTTTTATAATATTGTGTAAGATTATAAATTCTAAAATTTTTAGACTTTGAGCGTAAATACTTTTAAGGTATTTTTATAATTATTCATACTATGAGACCTTTTATAATTTATCATTATTAATAATTTATATTTGGTTTTCTGAAATTCTAGAACTTTTTAAACTGAATTTTAGTTTGACTTTAGGTTGAGGACTTATTTGTGTGTTTAATACAAGTAGTATAAGTTATTTAATAATTTTATAAAATAATATTAGGGTGGAAATTTAGAATAGATGCCTTTAATTTGATCCAGGTAGGTAATTCCCGTATAATTGAATATTTTCATATTTTAAAAACTGAAAAATAAAATTTTGTACTTATCTATCGTTATAAATATAAAATAAAATTCATTTATAGCTTATGAGTTTTTTAAAATTGAAATGAATGTTGATATTCAATTTCAAAAATATAAATTGGAATTTAATATTCAAACGTCATGTTTCTATTTCGTTATATTTTGTATAAATTTTTAAAAAATTTAACAATGCTATTACAATTAAAGTATTCTTCCAATATTATGAAATAGTATGAATAAATTATTTTATTATTACTTTGTATGCCTAAAGTATGGAAAATTGTGTGATATTTTGTTTAGCATTGGTAATTATAGATTTGATTTCAGTCCAACAGTAAAAACCCGTAAATTTGAAATCATGAGTAGTGGTCTATAATTATAAAGTCTCTAAAGTACACAAGTTACATATTTCTTGCATAACGATCCTTAAAAATAGTGTCCAAAAACTATGCATCGTACATAATAATAATTAAATTATATTGATTCTTTATTATCATTACTATAGTTTATGCCTATTTATGAAAAAAATTTGGAAGCATAATAATTAGTAGTTTTTTCTTTTAAATTCTCTTATATATGTTTATCGATTGAACTTTTGCTCACTGTCTATTTTTTAAGTTTTTATTTTAGGACAATTAAAGTTTAAATTAATATAGAATAAATATTATTTTGTAGTTAGATGTATATTTTGGAAGAATATTTTATTTTGTATATTATGTTTTATAAAGGTTGTACCTAAACTAGATATTATTTATATTTAATTTGAACAATATATTAAGTTTTAATATGATAAGTTTGTTGCGGTAGTAGTTTAGAGTTTTATAAAAATATTAAAAGAATTATAGAAATTTAAAATTTCATATTTAAATTTTTAGCACCCATGTTACAGCGAAAACTCTATTGAAATGTTTAGAACAATGTACCTTTAGTTTAAATTATTCTATGAAATCTTAAATCACGTACCTTAATTTTAGGAGTGTGACATGATAAAAGTACTATATCTTAATGCAATTAAAGCTTTTATTATATTTCGCACAACGTCCAAATTGAATATAGTTTTCTCTATGGGTGAGGCTATTAATGAGGAAATATTGAGTTTGTCTAATAAAATTAAAAATACCGTACTCTAAGAGAGTGTTTGTTTTTATTATTTATAGAAAATAAAAGAAACTTTTAAGAGAACGAGAATTTTTTTATTTATTTGAAATAAATAAAAGGGAGAAAAAGAAAGATTTAAAATTAAAAATAATTAAAAATAATAATTTATTAATTAATATTAATAAATTTTAAAATAAATGATATTTGTGTTAAAAATAAATAAATTTCTTTGTATAATAACAAATAAAGTAAAACAAACATCTTTTCTTTCTCCCTTTGTTTTTATTTCTTTATTATTCCTTGACATTATTGTGATTGAGTGATCCAAACTACCCGCCACATTTATTAAATATAAAATATCAATGAGATCCCTTCTAAAATATCTGTTAATCATTTTACGAATCTGGTGCCGGTCCTGCCGACTTGGGATGGAAAGAAAGGGACCGCACATTAACAATTCAACACAGGCTTGACTTGCTATTTTATTTATTATATTTCTAAGTACAAATAATAAGATACAAGGGGGCGTAAGTCAAGTTCTTCCAGGAAATCAACAGACGAGACGAGTATAGAATAGAATACAATGGTAGACAAGAGAACCGAGACCATCACTCTTAAATTATCAAAACTAATTATAACCCATTGATTCCACTGTATATAACACGTAATTCTTTCGGGGACTTTCCAGGATGCCCATGTGTGAAATGAAATGGGAAATCATGATCATCCCTGTGCTTGTGAAAAGTGTATCCATCGAGTCACTCCACCATTTGCATGAATGTTGACATTTATTATGAAAACTAATCCATTTATTCTCTCTCTCTGATCTATGAAAACTTTATTATTTATTTATTTTTTAGTTTGTCGTTGTCGGGGAAGACTAGGAGCACGATGTTGCTGTTTGTTTATATATATATATATATATATATGTGTGTGTTTGGTGTGTACACACATATATACATATATTGTGTAATTATCATATATGTGTCCAGGCCTTTTTAATTAATTAAAAGTCTGATGAAATACAAACCCAAAATGTCTAAACATGAATGATCCTGAATCGTGAACTTAATCAAAACATCAAGGAAATTATAACAAACCCCCCCCCACCTAAATGAAATAAGTCTTCCATTTCCAACCGTGAGACATACGCATCGTGTTTCAGCTCATTGATTGCGAATGGAAAAATGAAACCAAGAACAAATTAATAAAAAACCGTCAGTCAGCCAAGTCACAATCGAATGGGAATGCAGCCACAAAAATTCAACGGCAGCGTGTGAAACCACCCGTCATCAAAAATCATCGTCACTGTCCTCCATTTGTGAGTTTTATGACGTGACGAAACCTTTACTCTATACAACATAACATCAAAGGCAAGCTGGGAAGCTGCATCCTTGTCACAATCTTGCGGAATGCCGGAAAGAAAATCCTGAAGGGCAATCGTTGATTCTATTTATCATTGTTTATCCCATACAGTGTATTTTTCTTAAACTTGAAGACTCTTAAAATCGCTCAGGGTGGAAATTACTGCGTGTGATTGAAGTAATTAACAGTCAATAATCAACTTCCATTTTTAGATTTTTCCTTAATTTACTTGGAGGAGGAAGTAAAGTACTTTGAATTCAATGGATCTTTTAAATATAAAATACATATATTTTTAATTTTATATAAATAAATAAAATAAAATAAAATAAAATAATTCATGTACGACAGTGAATGAAAAATAATATACTTTTGACAAAAGTAAGAAGGCAGTCATTAAATCAATTCAATGGATACGTATAAATGATGCCAACTTCTAAGTTAATTAACGTGCCTTTTCTTGTGGTGATGACACCACTGTTAAGATTTGAACTTACAAAAGTATATATTATAATTTAATTTAAGAGATATTAATTCTAATATGTGTGTGTGTAAATCGAAAATGGCGTTTTATAATTTTAATTATTTCTTAAATTAGGCAGGAATTAGTGTTGAAACTGTATGAGTCTCTTTCTAATGTTAAAACTAGCAACTTCTGATCATTTGACTTGATAAATCCTGCAAGAGTTCGAATAAAATAAAATAGGAAGTTTCTTAATAACAATCATATACAGTATCCAAAGGCTCGATTGGGGAAGTGTTTAACTGTGAATATTTAATTATAAAAAAATCTACTAATGACAGAAGACACCTGTGTTTGGGATTCAATCAAGATTTCTCCCTCTGTTCATACGCGTTTAGAAGTCAAGTCTCTACTTTTCCTTTTGACTCTTTCCTTCCTCACAAATTAAAGTTCTCTTCATAAGCAATATATATAGCTTCACATGTACTCCATTTCTACTCTCTATTGAATATAATTTCATTCTCTTCTTTCCTTTCAATGTAAATTGATTGTTAGCTTGGTTGATTATCAGTTAGTGAATTAGCTTAAGACTGATCTGATTATTGCAAACAACTGGTAAAGTGGGTTGTATTTATTTTTCTGGATAAGTTTAATGTCCTTGAAATAGTTTTAGTGTTCATATTTCGAATACAGGTTAGTTGGGAACATGGCCGGAGCTACTGGAGGAAGATCTTTGGAGAAGACGCCGACATGGGCTGTGGCTGTGGTTTGTTTCTTTCTGGTTTTGGTTTCAATAATTATCGAACACATAATCCACGTCATTGGCAAGGTACGGGCATCATTTCCTCACTCTTGAGATCAAATATATGTTTGTTTTTTTCTTTTTCTTGTTTTTTTCATGTAATTTTGTATGCAAATGTTGAAGTTCTTGTACATTTGCAGTGGTTGACGAAGAAACACAAGAGAGCTCTCTATGAAGCACTGGAAAAGATAAAATCTGGTACACCATAAATCCTGCTATATAACTTATTTTCTTGATTTATATTAGATATTATATGTAAATAACATACCATATGAGCTTACAATGATAATGGGTTGTTGGGTGTAGAGTTGATGTTGCTGGGGTTCACATCCTTGCTGCTGACAGTAGGAGGAGATCTGACATCAAAGATATGCCTCCCAAAGAGTGTTGCAAACACGTGGCATCCATGCAATAAGCAGCACGAAGAGCAGTTGAACAAGGCAGCAGAAGAAACGACAGATTATGAACATCGCCGGAGACTTCTAGCAGTGGCAGCCTCTGGTAGAAGTATTCGGCGAGCTTTGGCGGCGGCGTCATCAGATGATAAATGTGCAGCCAAGGTACATAGGACTAGTCTATATTCCATCTTCTTTTTCTTATTCAACCTCAAATAAACCGCCGACTCTTAGTTTAGAGGTGTAAAATCATAGGAAAGGCAAGTACTACGTGCACAGAATCCGGGATGAAAGCAAAAAGAATCCAAATATTCTATTATCGTACGCGTTTAACTTAATTTCTTGGAAGAATTCTCTATCAGAATCAATTCTCTGATTTACTTGGTATTTTTTTTTATATCCTTCAAAGAAATTAATTGGGCATTTGCCAAATGTTCGGTTGGTTTACTCATTTTCTCTCTCACGTGCAAGAATTTCAATGGTAGCATCTTTGATTTCCTTATTCCTTTCTATTTTCATTTTTATGTCAAAGCATTTGCGCTTATATATAAACGTTCAAAGAATCAAACTAATTACTATTCCATAATGGGTAAATCCATCGTGTTTACTCGGGCCAAAAAAAACTAACCTACAATGTGGATTAAGTCTGTCATTTTATGTGAATGAACAATTTTATTTACACGTAAACAAACAGCTTACCTTCTGCATTAACGTAAGTGCTGTGCACGTAATTTGAAATGTTGGCAGGACGAAGTTCCATTTATATCTTCTGATGGTATTAATCAGCTTCATATTTTCATCTTCGTGTTAGCCGTTTTCCACGTACTTTGCTGTGTTTTAACCATGGCTTTGGGCAACGCTAAGGTATAAGCTTATCATCATTTCTGCTGTCTAATAGAGTTTGGCTATTTTATATATTTGTTCATTAATTGATTACTTACTTTAATTTCAATTCAGATGAGAAGCTGGAAGAGATGGGAAAAAGAAACAAGAACGGTTGAGTATCAGTTCTCTCACGGTATATGATTAATTAATTACTCCAAAATTAATCTTCATTTTACCGAAATTAAAGTTTATCTTGCCATTTGCATGGCTGACATTGTTGCATTTGGCGATTTGACCACAGATCCTGAAAGGTTTAGATTTGCAAGGGAAACATCATTCGGCAGAAGACACTTGAGTTTCTGGACTAAGACACCCGTCCTCATTTGGATAGTAAGAAGCTCCATCAATCTCTTTAATTAATCCCTTCCTTCACGTAATTAGTTTATTGGAACAAATCGTGCTGGAATGAACGAATAATATATTGTGTTTCAAAAACAGATGCTTGCTGGTAAAATCCGTCAATTTTTATCCCTATATTTTTTTTAACCAATACCTATAATGAATATGGCTGTCTATTACTTTGTATTAATAAACTAGATAACGGCCTTAACGGGGATTGTGATATACGACCCCACCGCCAAAACCCCAACAACCACAACACGAGCCGTTCAAATTTTCTACGACTTTTGACTTTTCATCTCAAGGACCACTTTTCCCTTGTCAATTGTTGAAAATCCTTTTATCACGGGGGGACCTAAATCTGAACATGACTTCTTCTGTTGGAATAATTTCATCCTGATCCCTGCTTTTTTGTATTTTCACAAATAATCCGTAGCTTTGTTCGCCTGCAATAATTAAATTCTAAATTCAATATTATTTCCTTTAAAATGACTGAATGACCCTCTATATTTTAAGAATAATTTTGGTATTTCAATAAATAATTTATATGTATGTCTATATTTTTTAAAAAAATTATTTTTGTACGTGTGAACGTAATTGGGGGCAGGGCATATTCTTGTTTGCATTGGTCCGGATTTTCACCGTATCTAACTTTTGTTTATTGTTTTTCAGGTTTGTTTCTTCAGGCAATTTGTTAGGTCGGTTCCGAAGGTTGATTACTTGACTCTAAGACATGGATTCATCATGGTAATTAAACTGGATTTCTTGTGCTTTATTTTATGTGTCAATAGATTATGTAATACGGGTATATAATAATATTGATTATTTTATAAACTGTTAAGTTTAAAAACTAGTTCAGATGGAGTTCAGCCACGACACGAACATGGTACATGTATTAAAATTTGATTCCACATGAAATGGATATGCTCTGTAAGGTATGCGTCAAAATCGTTCAAGTGTAGCTTCTAAATTTGGTCTTGCATTCAAATAAATATAACAAACAAACAAACAAACTTGAGAAGTAAAAAAATGTATCGATTTTGGACTTTCTTCATAATATTATTAATTATGAATTTTCAGGCACATTTGGCACCACAAAGCAATGCCAACTTTAACTTCCAAAAATACATCAATCGGTCACTGGAGGAGGATTTCAAGGTGGTCGTGGGAATCAGGTCAGCGCATATCTCTGCAATTAAAGATTTCTTATAATTAATTAGCGAATGATTCCTGTGCAAAATGAACTAACCTTTTTCGTTAATTGTATTTTCAATTTTAGCCCACCCATCTGGCTCTTTGCAGTGGTGTTCTTGCTCTGTAACGCTCATGGTGAGTAGCTTGAAAAATTAATTATAGAAACTGGAAACTAAAGATCAACTAGAAATGTGATACATTTCACAATGTCCAAGGGAAAATTAATAGCAGATCAGAGTGACATGAATTGGTCCAAGATATGTTTAGAACGTGGGACATTTGGATCGTTTTACTTGAAAGCCCAATCATTTGACTAACTTTTTAAATATGGTCTTACTTTGTTTCTGTCGGTACAGGCTGGTATTCTTATCTATGGCTACCGTTTATCCCATTAATTGTAAGCACAAATCTCCTCCATCTCTTTTCATCAAATATATAATCGCAATCATATTAGTTGGTCCCGTAGATTAAACGACGGTTGATAACATTATGTGTAGGTAATCCTGTTGGTGGGAACGAAACTGCAGGTGATAATAACGAAAATGGGAATTGAAATACAAGAAAGAGGAGAGGTGGTAAAGGGTATGCCGATGGTTCAGCCTGGTGATCACCTGTTTTGGTTCAATAGACCTCGCCTGGTTCTTTATCTCATCAACTTCGTTCTCTTTCAGGTACTCTACTGTAATTTCTCTAATTTACTATTTCATTAAACAATTTATCCCGTATACATGCTAATGCCAGTTCTTCTTCCACTCGCGATTTTGTGCTATTTCTTTCCCCTTTTTTTACTTTTCCATTGCAGAATGCGTTCCAACTTGCTTTCTTTGCATGGAGTTGGGTAAGTTATTCCCTCTGTTTCTTCCAAATATGTAATTTATGAATTCTACATTAACGATGCTCATTATTTCAGTTCTTTCATATTTGCAGTATGAATTTGGGCTGAAGTCTTGTTTCCATGAGAGCAAAGAAGATATAGTCATCAGAATCCTCATGGGGTAATTAATTAATTAATTAAGCCGTCTTCTCTTGCATTCCAATTTCTGAATAATAAAAGGTTTTGACAAATACATTTCCTCTTCTTAATTCTCGTTTAATTCCACTAACACTACGCCTTTTGGTCATTAATTTTCGCAGTGTGCTCATTCAGATTCTTTGCAGCTATGTCACTCTCCCTCTCTATGCCCTTGTAACACAGGTATACACACACACACACACAATTAAGTATTACTAATTTTTAATTATTTGGAATAGTTTGATTATATCGATCATCTTGTTTTGACACTAATTATTTAACAGATGGGTTCCAATATGAAACCAACTATATTCAACGAAAAAGTAGTAGCTGCACTGAGGAACTGGCACCGCACGGCCAGAAAACACGTTAAACAGAACAAAGCTGGGTCCGTGACAGCTCTGTCTAGCGGACCGGCCACCCCCTCCCGCCACACGTCTCCGGTGCATCTCCTCCGCCACCACCGAAGCGAAATGGACAGCTTCAACACCTCTCCGAGAAGGCCTGTGGAGCGTTGGGATACTGATTCTCCGTCCGGGTCACACCCCCGTTACGGTGATAGTTCATCGTCTCGCCCCCACATTAAACAAGGTTACTACTTAGAATACAACAAGGACGAAAACGTAAACGAAAATGCAAACGAGCTTGCGGAGTCCAACTATGGAGGGCGTATAGCTGATCAGCATGATATGCGTACTGACGTCTCAAAAGAATTTTCATTTGACAAAAGGACGAGCATATAAATTGGAAGGGATTCAATTTCGTGGAATTATTGGAGCAAATGATTGTTTACTGGGATGATGGCATGCATGAACAAATGAACAGAACGATATATACATCTACATACTTATATGTACATATATACATACACGTATATATATACACTTGTATTCATAATTTAAGGCCTTTGATTCTGATCATCTTGTAAAGACGAAAGTTCTTTCGTTCTTTGTGACAATGATGATCATGTAGTGTTTCATTTACTCCTTAAATAAAATTTGTTCACTCCTTAAACAAAAATTGAATTGATATACATACACTCAAATGTATTTGAATTTTTAGTTTTGATTAGGCTAAACTTAATTTATTAGTTAAAAAAAAACTCATAACAAAAACTCGAATCAAAGTTACCATACCAAAACCGTAAATCAACCAATCATTATTAGATTCAAAATGAAATGAAATAGGTGTAAATACAGATGTATAGTAAAATATATTAATAAGTTTTTATTTAATTTATTTATTTTTTCAAAAAATAGAGAGACATCAAAAGAATTGAAATTATTTATATTTTTTTAAAAACAATTAGAAGATATTTAAGAAAATAATTAAAAAAGTATTAAATATGATTTGAATAGATTGCTATATATTAACGCATTCATATTTGTATAATGAAGATGTCTCATTCCTTAAAATATAAATGTATTATTTATATAATTATATTTCTTTGAATAATATATCTATTATACTTAAATATTTTTTAAATTAATTTAATATAGAATATAATTTATTATACTTGTAATGTCAAATGTTGATTGTGAAAATATTAAGTAGTTTAACGATAATGTAAGAGTATTTAATTTGATGATAATATGAAAGAAAATTTCAGTCCTCCGGATAGAACTTACTAACTTATTTGATTGAAATGAATAAACTGAATATTTATAAAGAAATTATATTATTGTTTCTCGAAATTTGGCTGGGGTAGGAGGTGGATCCGACCTTGTAAACGCAATTCTGGGAAATTGTTATTTGGGCCTTGGTTGGAAAATTCTGCATATTTGAGCGCACCAATGCCCAAAAAAGTCCATCTCGAGACTCCAATCCACTAAAAGGGAAAGCAAGCTCGCGGCATTGCATGGAGAAATTGCGAGTGTCATGGATCCATCTGTTGTGCACGCACCCATTAAATTGCTTTGGTTCGTCTCCGCCTGTTGCTAAGCAAAATATGCTTTCAAGAAAAGGGATTATGGATCAGTTTTCTGCAACAAAATGACAATTACCGCCTTGTAAACCACCCCCAGTTTTGCTTGCTGTCCTATCCATTCATGCCCCCTATCAACCGAAAACCATTTGCTAGGTAGACTCCATATGTATGCGTATCTCCTTTACCATATTTCCCTTACCAAATATCACAGGAAGGAAACCCAATTTTGTTTCAGCGACGAACGTTCACTATGTCTACGATGTAGAAGCAATGGATTCTCCAGGACGAAGCAATAGCAGTCATCGTCTTCGAGCTTTGCATGGCCCTCCTCTTCCTTGTGACAAATTCTACTGATCTACCAGGCCGCCACCATGGGAGTCAGCTTAGCTTTTGTACAGAGTTGTAATTAGCTTAATTAACTGCGAGAGCTTTTGGGAGAGAACATCTCTCTGTAAACTTTTGCATTTACTGTTAAATGCTGTCAGCTTAACAATGTCTGCTAGCTTTGCAAGTTCTTACATGGGCTTGATTGGCTTCTCCTGGTAGAAAGCCAACTTTTACAATAAAAGCAATTAGTTGTGGATTATTATAAATGATTAAGTTTGTTTTCTACATTCATTTAAAAGAAAAAAACTATGGAATCTTGGATATGCAGCTTACATTGGATTATAAGTTAATTTTCTTATCTAAATTAATGATATATTATTTAAAATAATAAAAAAATAAGTTTATTAATTAATACTATCCCATTTAAACAATTATTATAAGTAATGAATTGTGAATTATAGAATTACTGTGAAGACATTGATCCGGTTAAATGTATGATCAATTAACCAAACCCCCATTTCCAGCAAACTAAAACCGCGGACTTTCCCGATTTTCCCTTTTGTCTTTTGCTAACACCAGCCCCCCGCCCGCCAAATACCCCCTCAACTTCCAATTGTTTATGCTACTACCCCAATTCTCTTCTCTGCACCCCCACTCTCTCTCTCTCTCGCTCAACAAGCAATTTCTTCCCTGGCTTTCACACCAAAAAAATGGCTCGAGGCTCGTCTCAGTCGCAATCCACAGCCTCCTCCGCTACCTCCCGTCCCGGTGTCGTGGCTCCGCGCGGCTCTGCTGCTGCCACTGCTGGGATGCGCCGCCGCCGTGTCGCGGGATCATCCGGCAGCGGCTCCAGCTCAGTCGGAGGTTCTGGAACTGCCTCCAACATGCTCCGATTCTACACAGATGATGCTCCGGGTCTCAAGATCTCCCCCACTGTTGTCCTCGTGATGAGTCTCTGCTTCATCGGCTTCGTCACCGCTCTCCATGTCTTCGGCAAGCTGTACCGCTACAAATCGCCAGCCTGAGGATTGGGACTTGTACCTGAACCAGAACTCACTGTTGTTGATGGTAACTGAAGTTCCTTTTTTTTTGGGTGTTTTTGCTCTGTAAATGATGGCAGGATGGTAGTGCTTTTGAATCTGATAAATCTGGATTTTTGTTGGATTTTATTTGAATTCGAAGAGATGAATGAGCCTTTTCTGTAGCAGTTGCCTGGTTTTTGAATTTTCAAGTTACTTGGTTTGGCCCGATCATGTGTTGTATGTTGTAAAGATTTATTGGTTTTTTTTTGGCTTTTTCGACTTGTTTATTGACTTATATGGGAAGTATTTTTGAGAATTACTCAACAAGCGCTTGTACAGATGCTTTTAAGTGCTTCTAGACAAAACACTTTACTGGAAAGTTGCCCCTTTAATTGGATGACAGAAGCTTCAGCAACTGGAAGCTGGGCTCAATTTAGTTTTTCTGTCTGTCTGTGTTGCTACTCAATAAAACTCAAGATAGCTTATGAGATAGAGTCCACATTCTAATTTGTTCAATTTTGTTTGTTCACTGCTTGATTATGTAGGGTAAAGATCCCAATTGGGGAATCTATGACATAACCATGTTATTTGTTGCATTAAGAACATTGGTTAGGAATGTTGCATTCTAAAATCTCTTTTCAGTTCAATTTCTTCATGTAACCAGCATCAAATTTTATTCCATTTTATTTTCCTTTTATTATTATTACTCTTGCCAAAAGTAAAGCAACAAGAGTTAGGAAAAAGGGTGGAACCTTGTGGTTGGAGTTATATCCATATGCTTCCAGGATTTGGAGTTACTGCTTAGGGAAAATCTTCTTTTAATGTATTTCTAGATCTGTGTAATGTTATTGATGATTTCTAATAAGGACACTGGTTTCAGTTTCGTGTTTAGATAGCAACATGAAGTATCGGAATAGAAAATTTCTCTGTGCTGATTTTGTTTCTTTGGAAAGTTAGTGCAACAGAATGAAACATTTGGAATCATTGACTTGCATCTCTCCATCTATTGGTTGTCAATGTGGGTGTTATCTCGCCCTTAGTTTGTGGGGGTTTGCCTGATCCCGTATAGGGCTATTGCAGCTCTTGGCAGAAGTTGCTTAACTTAGAGGTGGAATTGCATTAGAATCCAGTGGGTTTGTCATGATGCATTTAGGATACAAATCTTTCTAGAGAGAGAGGGAGAGAGAGAGAGAGGGAGAGAGCAAACCCATTGGAGAGAGAGAGAGAGCAAACCCATTGGACTTGATCTCATATTATGGTATGTATATGATGTTTCCGGTGTAGCTTAGAGCTTGATTTGATTTGACAGCAAAGATTACGGATACAACAATTTGGAAAATAAGTTTTAGAAGTGCAATTGCAGGATCAAAAGCTCAAATTGTTTTGGTAGATTCCTCCCTTCCAGGAATTTAATTGAGGTTAAGTTGGAGTTAGGTTTGTGTTCAACATCTCCTACTTGAACCTTGATCTTTGGCCATCTACCTTGTAAAATGGGGAAAAATTTCGAGATCCTAATTATTTCTATATGTTCACCTTCAAGACCTAATGACTAATGTCACAAATGATTGCAGTTTCTCGTTTGGTGCTGTAAAGATGATATGAAATGGCAGCTTCTTCATCTTTCTAGTGAGAAAACAATCGAGCTCATTCATCTTAGTGGATCAGGGTTTTCTCTTTATTTTTTCTATATATATCAAAATGCAATATAAACATTCCTTGTTAATTCTGTTAAATGTTAACATTGAAAAGATCAGGAGATATTCCATTGCTAGTAGGTGCAGTTGTTAAATTATTAATGATTCAATTAAATAAAAGAGCAATGAAGAGAATATTTATAAATTAGATAATAAATTTTATAAATTAAAAATATAAATATTTTCAAATATTTTTTTATAAATCTCTTTTTAAGTTTTGAAAATTAATAGAAAGTATTTGAAAGTTATTTTTTATATTTTGATATTTAATTTAATTTAATAAATATATATAAATTAAGTGTTAAATTTAATTAGAATAATATTATAAATTTATTATATTATAAAAACATAAATTATTTAATTTAATAAATATATATATATATATATATATAATTATATGATATGAAAATATGTATAAATATATATACTATAAATTATTTATTTGTATAAAATTATTTGAACTATTGTGAATCATTTTCATAATTATTAGAATTAGTTAAATAATAAATTTTTTTAAATATAAAAATTTTATAATTTAATAAATTTTAATAATTATAAAAAATATTTTATAACAGTTTAAAAATAATTTTATAAAAATAAGTTATTTAAAATATATATTATATAATTTTATATATTTTTATTAAATTAAATGGTTTATATTTCTAAACAAGTAAATACTTTATGTAATTATTTTATTAAAATTATTACATAATTTATGTATATTTTATTATATTAAATTAGATATAAAAATATAAAAAATAATTTTTAGAAATATATTTTTGTTAATTTTTGAAATTTAAGGAGAAATATGTAAAAAATATCATTAATATATAAAATTATGTTAAGGGTTTATTTTAGTTAGTCAAGATTAAATATTACGATTTTATTATTAAAGAATATTTTTATTAATTTTTTTTAAAATTATATTTTTGTATGATTTTATCTAAACTTACGAGTCATATTAGAAAATATTATGTAAAAAATAATTTATTGTATTTTATAATACCAAAATTTGAAATGAGTTTTAGAAATATAAAAGTGATTATTTAATAAATATTCCAGGTTTTATATTTTTAAAGTTAAGTTGAAACAAAAATGACTACAAATAAATGTAAATCAAAAATACTTTTAAAATTATTTATAAAAAAAATTTAATTACAGTGATAAAATTGTATTTTTGTAACGGTCAAAGTTAGAGTTAATAGACAAAAACTGATAACTTTGAACAACTTATTTAAAAATCCGTACACTCTTGTGTGTGCTTCTATATATTTAATTGTGCCCTTGAAAAAATAGAAAGATATTTTCTAAATTGATTTATAAATATAAAAAAATATATATTAGCAATACATATTTACAGAAAAAAGAAAATAGGAAAATTGAGAAAGTGGCGAACCCGCCAAAGGGAAAAACGGTAATAGAGCGAGTCCAAGCTGCTATTTACTTCCTCGAAAGCAGAACTGACCCTGCGCTCAACGGCACGTGTTGGCTCACAAAAATGTGAAACTGATGAGAGCGCGGAAGAATGCGAAAACCAGCGAGAGCAGAGATTCCTTTCTCTCTGATTTTCTCTAGCTAGAGAAAAATCGAAGATGAGCGTGATAGACATTCTCGTCGGAGTTGACGAAATTTCTAAGAAATACGAAGAGTATGATATCGAGAAACAGGGAGACCTTGGTGCCCACGCCGACGATTCCATGCCTTTGCTCGCTTTTACTTTTCTGTTGAATCCGAAATTGGCAAAGCCTTTATGTTAGATATTCTTTTCCTTTAATATCTTCTTTTATATGTTATTCCTTTTTGTGATGGTTGTTTGGTTGATGAGAAAATATGTGGTATGGATGCATTGCTTGGTTAAAAATACTGCATAGAGGGATTTTTTAAAAAATTTTATTCCATGACGCTTGATTTTGTAATTTATCCAAAAGAAGTTTAAAATTACAGAGTTGGCTGACATAAATGTAATATAATAATTGAATTAGATTGGTATGAACTCATCTATGGCATGTTTCTGTTTCTATTTCAGTGTTTCATTAAAATAGATTAAAGATAACGCTTTAGAAAATATCTGCTTTTAAGAAAAGGAATTGATAAGTGCTTCTCGGTACAACGTTCTACAATGACAATCTGAAGGTGCTTGTGAATAATGTGGGTTTATGCTCTTTTTGGCTGATGGAAAAGGTTTTGAGATATTTTCTGCATGTTTGATTTTCTAAAAGTTCATTAAATTCTGCAGAAATCTGAGGTGGCTTTAATGGAGACAAACAGGGCAGCTGCAGTTGCAATGAATGCAGAGGCTCGTCAGAATAAGGCCAGATTGCTGGAGGAAGTTCATTAGATGCAAAAATTGGCATGCAAGAAGTTAGAGCTTTTTTACATCATGCATAGAGTTTTATTGGCAAGTCCTCTTAATTGCATGTTCTATTTTGCAATTTTGGAGTTGTGAATATATGATCAGCATATTTAACTTATTTTAGGCTCAGAAATAGAAGTATAACTTTTAATGGGAATATTTATCTGTGTTAAGTTTAGGGAGACTTTAATTTTTAATTTTCTGAGAATTGTTATGTTGACTTAGTGATGGCATCAGTGATCTGAATGGTATATAAGTATATTCTGTTACATTGTAGTTTAGCTCTCAAGTCACTTTACTAATGATAGATTTTGCCTTGGATTGATGATATTATCTTGTTTGAACTATTACATAGATTGGCTTCTTGAACTGATTAACTGTCTGGGTAATAGCTCCTGCAAGATGCTTATGCATTAGCCGGCCAGCATTCTGAAATTTCATTGGTCTTCAATGAAGTGAAGTGGATTAACTCCAGCTGTTTTGGTGACTAATTGATTGACAACAAATGTGAATTGTGGTATCCTACTTTGCTTGGGTGAGATCTGGGAATGGTCTATATAAGTGTTTTGACCCCTTAACTAGTGAGGTTACAGTCCACATGATTTTGATTCTAGCACCCAGGCATTAAACAAGTCTCGAGTCCAAAACGCATTTAACTAGTTAGGTGGCACTAAACAAGTTCCGAATCCAAAACAGGTCTAACTAGTTAAGGAGTTAGAACACTTATATAAACCGTTCCCAGATCTCACCCAAGTGATGTGGGATATGGAGATCAAGAGCAAAAGGCAAATGAACCTTGGTTTGCTACTTGCATTATTTGGAGACCTTTTTTGAGTCTATTTCATACATCTGATTCCAAACTGTAAAAAAGAAAAAATGTTGTCCCAATTATTGTCACAAGAAACTAGCATTTACTAGAAAAATGGATTTGGTCACTCTTAAAGGAGGAAACACTTTGTGCAGAGGGTGGAGGAGTGATGAAGCTTTACACTTAGCAATTGAAGAACCTTTTTGATTTTTATTGTCAGTTACTGATTTTGTAGAGTAAAAGTTGGTGGCATTAAGTTTCTTTACACCAATGATTATGCACGTGTTAGCTTCTGCATCTTGACAAAGGGTTTTTCAACATCTGTTATCTTTACCACTGGTTGCACTGGGAGTCAAAACAGATACTTTGTCCTGCTTTATTCTTGGATCCAGAGTTCTAGTCCTTTCTTTCTATTTGGACATGCAAAATGGAATTTTTTCTAACTTTTGACACATTGGGGTGGATCTGTACCTCTTTGCTATTTCATTCTTCACATGTTATTTCCTTTGTGATGGATATGGGATCTGCTTTATCATTAAACTTTAAATACGAAAAAAATTCTTCCAAAATCCTTAAATTGAATTACAACACAAGTGAACAATTTTATGAGAGCAATTTCAGTATGATATCAATTTATGCAGCATTAGTTGTTACTTGGTGTGAGATTGGTAGTCCATAGACAAGAGCAAGCCAAGCATGAAGGTTGTCAAAAAGTTAGTAACTCTGTTTTACCAAGAGTGAAGCTCCACAACCCAAACATGGGCAAGAGTTAGTGAAAGAATATTGCAGTGAAATTACCCCATGCAGGGCTATCATGGGTGTTATATTGCAGGGTCCAGAACCTTGATTGGTTTGTATCATCTCTGAATGGGTTTCAAACATATTAAAGTTTCATTTGCATTTAATCTGCAGACTTCGAAAAATTTTAACATCCTTCTGCTCAATTGTTCATTCATGCATGGTTGTCTGGGACGTAGCAATGTTGATACTATTTCTATAATCACAGGTTAAAGGGATTTCTAAAGAAGAACAACAAAATCTTTATGACTAGGTCCTTGGCCTATCAGGGAGGATCAAGGCAATACTCGATGGGTCGACTGTGGCCAAGTCAACTGGAGGATGGGCAACTTCAGCATCACATACTAATATCAAGTTTGACTCAGGTGTTTTAAAATTGTTCAAACACGAGCTTTTTAATACAATTTTAACAATTAAATGCTTGCCGCTCTGTTTGGAGACAAATCATCAGATGGGAACTTTGGGGATGATTTTTTTCCAACTAACTGAAGAATTGAGTCAATTTAGGCAAGAATATGAAATGAGCAAAATGAAACAGGCATGTAAGATTCCTGATCAATACAGTTGCTTTTGCATACTCACAAAAATACAGACACATACTCTGTATTTAAATTCTGTAATCTAAAGGACTGAAGTAGATGACTTGATAAGTTACTGCTCTTATTCACCAAGTGATCTACGGGACAGGATACACTAAAAAATTTGGCTCATGATATGAATATACCAAATTAATTACTTAGCAATTGACTTAAAATGTGATCATGTCAGAACAAAGTATATATTAACCATTATTTCGACATGTTCAGGAATTGGATAGGCAAGTACCCCTAGTTGATGAAATTGATACAAAGGTAAGAAGTTTGCTATGTTGGTCTTAATAGCCCTTCTTTTTATGATCTGTTGAAATTATTGGGTTATAATTTTGGGCATTTGCAGGTAGACAAGGCAACTTCTGACCTCAAAAATAATAATGTGAGGCTCAAGGAAACTGTTTTTAAGGTAATCAATCAGTATGAATGTTTTAAAGTTGAATTTCCTACTGTTATGCAAACAAAGATTCAGTGCATGTTATCCAGAGAGATTGTCTTGGTTCCAACATATAACTTTTTGACTTTTTGCTGCAGGTGAGGTCCAGCAGAAACTTCTGCATTGACATCACCTTGCTGTGTGTAATTCTAGGGATTGCTTCCTCTTTATACCAGTAAGCTCCATAAGTTTCTCTTTATGTCCTTTTCAGATTAAAAATGTGTTTTGAGATGTATATGTCTTATGATTCTGCTTCATTTCTTAACCATTGTTTTGTTCTTTCAAATGGTCTTTAAGTGATAATTTTTTAACTTAAATAATTTAGATAGCATTGTGCTGGCCAATAGAATCAGCTATGATATGTTGGATTCTCTAATTTGTCTTTCATCAACAGCTTGAAAAATTTGTTGCTGAGAAGAGTAAAGTAATATGACATCGATTGGGTTACACTATAAAAGTATGCGGTCTTTGAAGATGAATGTGAAATATGAAGTTTTGATCTGATTTCTTGTTGAAAAATTTTCATATGAATCTCTTGCTCTCATGTAAGAAAGCTATATTGGTTGGGCTTTTCCAGCCCTCTTGAGCTTCTTGTCACCGATGTTTTATTTCCAGCCCTCTTGAGCTTCTTGTCACCGATGTTTTATTTCCAGCAACATTTCTAATGTCTATGTTGATCCATTTCTGTAATTCTGGTGCTGTCATCTTATTGGTATTTATTTGTGTTTGAAAATTATTTTCTGCATGCGGTTCAATGACTTTAAAATTTGCTTTTCAGTATACAATTATCTGGTAAAGGAAAGAATTGAGTACTCTGTAATTACTCACTTTGTCCTTGTTGAGACTTCTGCCAGCATGATGTTACTTCTCTGATAAAGTTGGTAATCTTTGCATTTTGTGTGTGAATTAATAACCTGAGTCACTGTTATCATTGTGAACATATCTGGATTTTATGCCACTTCATTGAATTAAAAATAGAGCAATAGGGGGAACCTTTCAACAAGATATAAGTCTCTCCTGCTGGCTGTAGGATCAGGATTTTTCATCAAATTAGCACATTATGTAATTTCTTTCTGCTTATAACTCCCAAAAGCATTCAATTTAGAGCTCTAAGTGTAGTTGGTGGTTCTGTACTTTTAAATGTGTTTTCCCTAAGAAAATTTTGTAATGACATTTTCTTTTTCTTGCAGAGCACTTAACTGAATGAATTCAAAGGCTTCTTCTTCAGCGTCTAAGATCAGCATGTTGTCTGGTATTATGTTCTTTATTATTTGAGGGTTTTCTGTATAATTTTCAATAGCCTCTGTTCATTTATACTGGCCTCAGGAAACTGATTGAATTTGGCTGCCAGCATCAACTATTTGATAATCTTGCAGTTCATCATTTCTCTCACCGTTAACAAATTCTTAAGTAATAAACACTGAAAAAGATCAGGTTCTGTTATTAGAATGTCAACAGTACTTGCTTTTGCCATTATTGTTTTAACCCTGCATGTTATTGCATAATAGTTGATTCTTAGATCTTTTATTCTGTCTGGCATGAACTTCTCTGTGTAGCCATGATATTATTGCATATTAGAACTGTTGCAAATTAGAAATCTCAATACAGTGACACTAAACAATGACTCATTGCCCCAAACAGAAAATTAGTTACAGTATATGCATATTAATATAAAATGCTAACTTAATCACACATGGTTAACTCCTGAGTCTTGTGTGCCCTTCGTTCTTAACATCATAAGCTGTACGTTCTGACTACACCACCTTAGTGAGGAACCATGGGCAGGAATTAGGGACACATTATTGTTAATATTTTTTGGTGAAAGCCAATTCATGAACCTCCTGGGAATTGATGAAGGGACCTGATGGATTTGTATAGATGCCCTCTTGACATAGGCCATAGTAGTTTTCATCGTTTGTAAACAGTGCCATGCTGAATGAAAGATCCTGATCCCTGCAGTCACGGTTGGGTCTCTTGTTGGATGGAAACAGATTCTCATGCTTGTTTTCCTCGCTAGGTTTCCTCTTCAATGGTTTGAAATAACTGTCTAAAGAAGAAACTGTTAGTGGGGAATTCACTTTATTGGAAGTACTGTCTTTGAAGGAGGAAGTGGAACTGTTTCCATTGTTGCTCTCTTGAAAGCTTAGAGTTGAAACTGTCTCAATAGGAGGTAGAGCTTGATGGGCAAGTATAGAAGCTTGTTGTCGGCAATCTTTGTTTAGACAATTACCTATCATATCAGCGTTGTTGTTTATGTATGTAGGGCGTGCCTTCTCAATCTTTGGTGAGTAATTCACCGGTTCTGCCCTGTGAATGTCCTGAATTTCGCATGCCCTTGATGGCATGTACCCCATGCCAACTTTCAGTTGAAGCCGGCAAAGTACCCAGTCATCCAACTGTGAGAACAAGCCAATCTAATCTTCATGCATGCACTTAATCGCACCATGAGTTACAAAGTTGAAATAAATGCTAACCACATCGACTCAAAACACAGAGAAAGACTAAATTGGAACAAATAAATGAGACAAACTTGTCTCTTTTGCAACTAACTTGAATTGGAATAAATTAACTTAGAAGAATTTGATGAAAATTTAGTCATAGTATTGAGATGTTGCCTCGTACATATTGAGATGTTGGAAGTGATAATCAAGGGCTAGGAACGGGGATCTTTTAGGAGCTGTTTGATATTAGAAGTACACAGAAGCCGGCAAGGCTGTTGGAGGTCTAAGAGTACTCTTTTAAGTTTACAGTATTTCCGATGTGCTATGGCACATATATCCAGTTAGTATGGATCTTCCTAGGATTGTGAGGTTTTAGGTTGTTTCTTCTTCCATGGAGATCAGGATTCTAGGGTTTAGAGCTTATTCAAGTCTGCTAAAGACTGGCTAATATTTTATTAAGAAGAAATAAACTTCTCTTATGCCTTGTTGCTTCAACTGCTAAGGTAAAATATATATGTAAATTATTTGCTATCTAGATTAATCAAATAACCCTAATGCAAATTATTTGTGGTCACAAAACCCAAGAGTTATTTTTTATATTTCAGTATACACAAAAAGAAGAAAAAAAAAGGATGATTGATAATCACTGTTGTATAGATGTATACTAGTGATGCCCACTTACTCTCTTGGACCCTTTACACCTTGATGGCTTAATAATGGTGTCATCCAGTCTATACTCATTCATCATCCAGTCTGTCTTAACTCCTCTCAGTGGCCGACCTCAGAGCTTTCTTCACTCCAAGTTTTGATCCCAAACAACTAAGGATAGGTTTGTCAGTTCTGGTTGCTTTCCAATAACCTGTGCCTGGAGCTCTGTTTGGCCTTTGGCCGTTTGGATACTTGCTGTCTCTTGGGCTGAAGAAATACCATTCATCTTCACCAAACAAAGCCTTCTCTGTTACTCCAATAATGCAGGCAATAAAGTTAGGCAAAGTCATTGTTCACTAAGAAAAACATAGAAGAAAACAGATTGTTGTAATTAAATGATGAGTGAGTGTTGGAAAACAGATTTGGTAACTCTCACGGATTGTATTTATAGAGATCTACTTCAGCAATAACTGATGCTGGAAGCGGACGTGAAGTGACTTTGTTTTGCAGGTAATGAACTATGAGTTCTTCATCAGAAGGAAGGAACCTGAAACCGAAAGGAAATTGGAAACTCGGTGGGTTTTGTATCCGAATCTCCATGGCCTTGGTAGCTTCGTCGTCAAGGTGAGGTAAGTGAAGATTGAAGGAATTAAGAAATGCGATGATTTCGATCAAAAGTGAGAGAACGGTGCTGTTAAGGGATGTATATATTGTGAAATTCGTTTCATGCAGATGTGGACACAATTTAAGATAATAAACAGCAAGACGCCAATTAATTTTCTCGTAAAGCAGCACCGTTTGTCTTTATTTGTCGGCGTTGACATTTGTCTGCGAGCCTCTTGGGCTTTTGTAATTTCTTCCAGGAAATGGTGCCGTTATTATGCGGGCCTGCGAAGAACATCTTTGCCAGTTCCACTACATGTAATATATAACTAGTGGACGTAGGTGATAAAATAAGAGGAAGGTAGCTTGTAATTAGATTAATTTGATTAGGGTCTTCTGCATTAAATTTCACACCTTATCTTTCATTTTACGCGTTAAAATACGTAGTGTACTTTGGTATGCCAGATGAAGTGCGATGCACACGCACTGTGTTGGTATGTGTATTGTTGGCCAATGCTAACAGATGATTCATTAAGAAGTAAAAATGTCGGTCTACCTTATTTCTTAGCCCCATTTGGCCCCTTCTTTTTCTTTTCTTCTAAGTTTTAACTTTCCTCAGACGTGACACGCATGCAGCTACGAATTAAGTGTCAAAACTTCACTTCAACGCCCAATCTGCATAAAGGTTTAAATGATTGTCGGAGATTATTTAAGTGTAAAAAATGAAGTTGACTTCTAGTGATTACTTTGTTTGAATTGAACGATTTATTGGTCCTCTTAGGAATTGGCTGGTATTTAATGGACCTTCGAGCCCATATCAAGTGTGACATTAGAAACTCCGTGCGTATTACTACAATTATGTTAGACCGATTCTAGTTGCTGAATATTGACTCGGATTTCGAATAAAGAAATTAAAGAAGACGTATGAAGCAAGCAAATATTCTATGTAATCTTGTAAATTAAGTGGAAATTAATATAATCCGAAGACGTAATTAGAGCGTGGAAATGTGCTGTTTTTGGCTCTATTAATATTCCATACATACAACGGAACTTGGTATTGTCCGACACAAGCTCTGTGGAGAAGCATGCAAACGCGAACGAAAGAATAATGTCAATACGACAACCGGGCCTCCTCGATAACCTTCCTCATTTGGACATTTTGCTGTGCGTCTTTTCTCTTACTTATGCCTTAGTTAACCTGTATCATATTTCGGTAACTTTTTCTACACAGCCAATCAACACTACTTTCATCGCCCAAATGTTTTGTAACATTATATGTGATCGAGATCACTCTGAAGTGAACATGAATAATACATACCCTATGTTGGGACAAGTGAATTTCGACCTCCTGAACTTCAAATGTTAGGAGGATAAAAGGTGTTAAATTGCCGATATATTAAGTTAGTACACACACACACACACACACTCTTGTAGGGAAAAGAATTTGGTCCACCAGATGTTTAGTATTCTGGTGTTTTCAAATACCTCTATTATATTTTATTTATTCATTGTGCTAACCGTAAAATATCCGTTCCTATCGTTTTATTTATTTATTTTTCTTGTTTACACTTTGAACTTAATAATATTAACCCCACCAAGTATATTTATATGTATGTGTATATATAGTATAGAAGTTTGGAAAAGGTAGCTTTAATAACTACGATGAAGTGCTTTACTTCATCGATGAAAACATACCGATGTTACCCAGGTGGATTTTATGGAGAGAGAGAGAGAGAGAGTAGGTTTAAAATTCGAAGCCTATCTGGTGTTGTGAGGTGCAGCAGTTTTTTCATGTCACGGGTCCAGCCTTGTTTGCATCGATCTAATTGTCTTCTTCTACTGAACACGATACGAATCCAATGTGGGGTTCGCCTTCGCTTCTGCATGCCTGTAAAGTAAAACATAACCCCCTTTATTATTATTATTATTATTGATTTCCTCTTGTTATGAACGTGAGTGGGACACAGTTCAAAACCTTTTTTTTAAAAATATTCCTCATATTCATGACAGTCGAGATCGAGACGAGAGAGAGGGATTTTGCATAAGTTCAAAATGCAAATTATGATTATGCATAAATATTGGAAAATGTCAATGTCTCAGAGTTATGCTTCTTATGATATGGCTTTTGAAAATGCTTATATATGTTGCAATGGAATTTCATGTAGAGTACAACAACTTCAAAATTTTTATTTCCAGATCTTACATATTGTTGCAATTGTACAACGATGTAACTGCTCATCCAGCTAATTAATAAAATAATTGATCGATGTTACATGAAAATCTAAATTAAAGATGAACGTCTATATTTGACATGGCAACGCCAATTAATGAAAATGGAATTTTTTTTTAATCTCCATCTAGGATGTTATGCTATACATCATCATTTGAACTTTTGAAGAAATACATGAGAAAAAATTTTGATATTCATAAAGCTTTATAAATCTTATATCAATTCGATCTGAAATACATTGGCTTCAAGTCTTACAATTATCATTCCCCATATAGAGATGTAGTGAAGAAACAAGTTTTGTTACAACTACAACGTTTTTTGTTTTAAGTCTTTTGCTATTCCCTGCACAACACAACTCTTTCCCCGAGCATTGTGGCACAGTGCATCATTTATCAAATCCTAAAGCCATGAAAAGTTGCAAACCTCCTTAACTGAGAAAAGAGCTGATGCAAATTCTGTCCTCTTTATTTTTGTTAGTTTAATTTTGTTCCCTTCCTTACTATTTATACCATGATACGAGACATTGCAATAGCCATAAGCCTGCTATTGTCTTGTATCAAACCTAGGTCAATATTGTTCAAACACTTCACGTTAGGACACAATGACACATTACTGAATTATGTAACATGTCCCGGCCTTCCTATATGTTCCTACAATTATTTATCTTATGCTTTAATTTTAAATTCTGTTCACAGCACAGCCATGCTTCTCACAATTCCTACAACAGCTGCTCCGTACCCGATACAAAACAACAAATATTCCATATCACTTCATATCTTTTGGGTTGTGAATAGACATTGCATGTGACCCTCCTTTAATTATGAGTTCAATTATATCCAAGTGTTTGTGTGCATCATACGAAGTCTAAATTCACAACCCATCTCGGATACCCTTATCATTGAGCCACTTTTCTTCAGATTTATATCAAAATTCCAAAGCCAAGAACATCAAATAGTAATTAAACAAAGCACATGCCACTCCAGCGAAAAGGGTTATCAAATTCTCCAACTGCCGAAGAGAATTACGTTTTCGAACTTGCGGGACTTGGGTTGTGTAGTTTCAGGAACCGAGGAGCACAGCGTATGAGAAAGCATCCATTTCTTTCGTGAGGAAAATCCGAATGCCTAAAAGCCAAAAGTGCTTTAATAGATAAATACTTGATAGGCCTAGCCATTACTTTGTTTCTCAAAACTATGCTTGATAGACCTAGCTATTTCTTTATATCATTTGCAGGATCAATCAATTGAATCCCATACCACCTATGCACTGTCTCTTACCTCCATTCGTACGAGCTTGATGACTTTTGGTTTCAATAACATAAATATAAAGTCGATCATACAATATTTTTTTAAATTTTCATTTTTAATATATAACTCCATAACAGGCATAAGCACCATAATGTATCACACAAGCGTGCACTCGCACACATACATAAAGCATGAGAGAAGTTCCTGGCAAAATGATAAATGAGTCTTTGATGCTTATTACGATAAGTTTGGTTCAAAGACAAATTCAAAGCTTAAACAATCCCCCACAAATATATATATATTATATATATATATATAATGATGTAATCCTTGCTTGTAAAAAATTTAAAAACTACATGATTTCAATGTTTAAACTTCTACCCAAAAAAAAGAAAAAGAAAAAGAAAACAGTCGTATTGTAACAACCGCATCGCCTCAAACCACATGTTCCAACAGGTCATCACCCTTCATTGTTGCCAACTTGTGTAAGAAAAAGGAAAGAATAAATAAATGCAAGAAAAAAAAACATACTAGCTTGAAACAAGATTCCCAAAAAAAACATCTCAACATGCTGCGCAGAACAAATCCAGCATTAAAAATTTGTAAATAAACCCAGTGAATGTAAAGATAGCATCATATTGTGTAAATTAAAAAAATATCGTATTGAAAACCCTTGATCTAAAGACTTGACTCTGTGGATCATTTATTCCATTGTCTTTGGATTCTGCAATGGATAATAATTAGACCATCATATCACTATACATTCCAATGCACGTTATAAAACTAGATTGAATATATAACTATGAGAGCGCACTGACACACACACACACACAATCGAAGCCAAACCGCACCAAAAAAAAACCAATAATAAATGCATAAAAAGAGTCAATTCACATATACAGGCATTTATCAGTATAAGAGTTGAAAATTTATCCTGCATAACGAAAAAAGGTTGGTGGTCTTGCATGTGAAACACTAGTAGCAACAGGAGGTTATCTTACACCACGAGGCCAAACTGTAGCACCAAACGAGGCTCAATGCACACGTCCTTTGCCATATATGTACACTATCTTGTATAAACAGATGAATCATACACATTCTCATAGCTTCCAGTAGCTCCTCCATCTTTATTGCTATTTCCTTCTTGCATTTTTCATTTTAGTTATACTGTGAATATCATCTTGCACCAATATCTAAGACTCTGTAGCTTTACATGAGGATCAATATGGGATGTGCTTTTTAAGGTCAGAATGAGTAACTTTCCAATAAAGGCATTATTCAACCAGATCTTTTATCTCCTGTGACTCGAGAAAATATTTTATCTTGAGCTTCAACATTCCCTGCTCTCTCTGAATATGGAGATATAATACTCTCATGTTAGTTGTACTTAGGCTGCAATTTTCCAGTCAAGTAGCATCATTCTTCTGTTTTCTATAACTCGTTTTATTCACAGAAATTTGTAAGTATTCCGATTTGCCATCATAGAAGTTCTGACTCACTTCTGAGCATACAACTCTAAGGAATTTCTGCTGCAGAAGAGAAACAAACATAACAATTAGTAAAAATCATCACTAGAGAAGAGAAATTATCAAGAATCGAAAGACAAGTATCTTAAGGCACATTCAGAAGGTTCCCAGTATTATCCTTGTTTGTTTCCAGCACCATCCTTTGGTTATGAAAAATTAAGGAATATATAATAGCATTCTAGCTGATTTTCCCGTGTAAAGGTTTATGCTGTTCACATTCTCATCAATAAAATATATGGGCTGATTTTTCAAGTTTAATTCAATGTGAATTAAGGGAGCTACATGTATCCAACCGAATTACTACCCAGAAATACAAAGAATTAGAAAAGCGTACACGATTAAAAAGAAAAAGGACCAAGCCATCCGTAGAGATGAATCCACATACTGAGTTAAAACTTATGAAATGTTAACAAAAATATATCAGAAAACTTACCTCCATCCATATAATGTCCATCATCAAATGAGGTCAAGTATGTTTTTGGTATGCCTCTTCTGACTGCCTAGATGTTTACAAATGAATAGAGAATTCGAGGTTGCTGATGCACCTAAAGTTGAGCTGTATCTACATTTCCTCGAACAACAGAAACAGAAAAACACTAATACAACAATTAGTGTGCCGTGTATAAGAGATAAATTAATGTCCTAAACATGGTGTACAAAAAATATAGCATCGTTATAGACATTCAAACCCGAGTAAGAGCATATAAAATAATTACATCAAAATTAGCAAAGATTCAAGCAATTCTGAAAAAAGAAAGAAAGACAGGGAAGCTACAAAAACAAGGAAACAGTGAACAAAGTTTAAATTCTGAAGAAAATGTACCTGAAATTTTAATTGAAAATGAGAGTGCGGGTGTTCAAGTTAAACATCTATCGAATTTGCAAGAAAAGGGCCTAATTTAAAATTTTTGCTGTGGCTAGCTCCGTCGAGATCGTTCCAACGGAAAGGTTTTCTACGCGAATCAGTGACGTCCTCTTGCTTTCCGGAGAACTGGGAAATCTCGTCAAATCAGCAACGTTCAAGTTTTGCTGTCATCGATTCCTCAATTGTATTTTTAAGAACTGGTTCTTTGCTTAGGGCTAGGGCTTGGGATTGGAATTGCGTGCGTTTAGGGCACCAAACTACGTCGGTTTCCCAGGCCTTAGATCAGAACAAGTTGATTTTTGTAATTAGGATATTTTTGTCTTTTTACAAAAGAAATGACAAAAACCTCTATTAGTATACACTCTTTCTCTTAAAAGTGAAAAGTGAAAACGAAAAAAAATTACATCTTTTTTGAAGATTTGAAAATAATTTTGGTATGCTATTTTGAAAGTATTTCCTAAAAATAAAAACAGAGAAAACACTTTTGACACAGACACTTTAGAAATGGTGGTGGCGACTCAGGCAAAGGGAGGTGAGTGGATATGAAGCTGAAAAGGATCATGGTGCTTTTGGACTCAGAGGTGGAGAAGGTGGTGATGCTGCATTTAGACATGGTGATGGTGGAGGTGGTGGCAACATTGGCGAACCCGGTGCTTGCTGCTGTTAGTGGTTAATAATAATAATAAAAGAGTGAAGGATAGTTCAGATAAAACTCAAATCTGTTGTAACTGTCGCATATTATTTCCAATATTAGGTACCCACATTTCTATAGTAAATGACGATAATATTCTTCAATCCAAGTGGTTATCTGGAACAAATGTGTATTGCATCCTGTTATTCATGTATTAATTCAGCGAAGTAATGTTACGTCCAAATACTTCTTAGAAGATATGTAAGAAAAATTTCAGGTATATGTGGCACTATGTTGCCTGACAATTATACAAAAAAATGTTCTAAATTGTGCAACTAATATGTTAATACTAATTTCATAATCAAGAAGTAATCAGTAACGTGCAAGAATTTGCCGAGAAAATCGACAAAAGCTACACCCTGAGATTCTCTAATTCTTCACCACAACCAGGCAGCGAGAGAGTCAGGCTGCAGGCATACAGATATCAGGATTACTTAGTTACTGGGGAGCGAATTTCTAGAGAAATGTGATAGGAGTAAGTGATCATAAGAGTGTCTCGTGGGCAAAGCATGGATAGCATGGCCAAAAAAAAGTGGTCGGACAATAAACAAAAGCAGTCTTCTCTTCTCTTGTCTTTTCTATCTACTATATATCCGTGTCGATGTATAATTTATCTATCAAATTAACTTTATCGTCAGATCAGTACTGGTAGCACCGCCAGTCTTTTCTTTTGTTTTTGTGTGGGTCCTGATCGCATTCATCCACCCACTCATCTCTCACGGACGGCTGTGTCTGTGCCCTCTTTTTCTCGCTCAATCTTCATGATTTCAATTGTTGGTCCTAAATACAATTATAGCATAATCATTTTTCACCTCTTCAATCCCTGGCTGTAAAGTTAACTCCCTTTTCGTCTCTCTCTCTCTCTCCCTCCTTTTTCAAATCAACTTTGATACAAATCTCCCTCTTTTTCGCTTTCTTTCTCAAATAACACCAAGTTTTTGTTCGTACATTCTTGCTTGCAAAATCGGGTGCACGTATAACACTGTATGTAATCTAGCAGCGTGCCCTAGCTAGCTACTCAGCACTATTTATCTTACTATTAAATTTATTCCTTCCTTTACAACACATATTTATTATTATATATACCGAATTATATAGGATTTATATATAGACAGTGGTCCATCAGAGTCTATGGCTGACTAACTTCGAGAGAAGCCGTGTAAGATAAGGAGAAAGAGAGAGAGAAGAGAGAGAGAGAGAGAGAGAGAGAGAGAGAGAGAGAGAGAGAGAATATTCTCTATAGGTTGCTTTCTTTTTGGTGTTCTCTTCTGAGTTTCAAACAAAACTGAAGAAATGTTTTTTGCAAGAAGAGTCTAATTCCCTCATTTAGAACAAAGTTTTCAACTTCGATTCTCTGTTTGAAGGGAAGAGGATTTTGATAGATATATATATACATATATTTCTCTGACAGATCATTTGCTTTCGACTATGTTTAGTCAAGAAGCTCTTGTTTTTTCTTTGTTTTGGTAGATTGTGCTTTCATATTCTTAGTTTAGTTCTTCTGGTTTAGACAGTTTGGAACAAACCGAGCTTCAGCTCTTACTTTTTGTTCATTTTCAAAATGATGTCTCAAGATGGGCTCTCGATTCCATCCACAATTAAGGGGTTTGTTCAAGAACCAAATTCAAACCCTAGCCCTAACCCTAATACAAATCAACTGAAGAGGAAGAGAAATTTACCTGGAAATCCTGGTAAGTATTTATCTTCATCTTCAAATCAGTTTTATTGTTGTTCTGCTTTTTTATACATGTTGTTGAAACTTTTTTGATGATGTCCTTTATGGTTTTCCGTTTTAAGCAGATCCAGATGCAGAAGTCATAGCCTTATCTCCAAAATCTCTCATGGCAACAAATCGTTTCATATGTGAGATTTGCAATAAAGGTTTCCAAAGAGACCAAAACTTGCAGCTTCACAGAAGAGGCCACAATCTTCCATGGAAGCTAAAGCAAAGAACGAATAAAGAAGTTCGAAAGAAGGTGTATATTTGCCCAGAAAAGACCTGCGTGCATAATGACCCGTCAAGAGCCCTAGGTGACCTCACTGGAATAAAGAAGCACTACAGCAGAAAACACGGAGAAAAGAAGTGGAAGTGTGATAAGTGTTCAAAGAAATATGCAGTTCAGTCAGATTGGAAAGCTCATAGTAAAATTTGTGGCACAAGAGAGTACAGATGTGATTGTGGCACACTCTTTTCCAGGTAATATAATCTAATATCTGTTACTGATGAATCTCTTAATTATTGCTTTAAATTTATTCCTTACTTTTAATGATTAGTTTGGTTTGAAGAATTAGACGTTCACGAATTGAGGCTTTCATGGTCTTGTATATGAATTCATAATAAGGTCCGACCAAACAGCTAGCTACTAACCATGAAGGAAATGGTGTTTAATATTTGTGGGGTGGGGGTCATCAAATTACAGAAAGGATAGCTTTATCACACACAGAGCGTTCTGTGATGCATTGGCTGAAGAAAGTGCCAGGTTAACTTCCATTTCATCTACCAATCCGAACTTTAATAGTCCTCAAGGCACTGGAATTCCCCAATTTTCATCGGTTTTCGGGCCACAATCTGCTGCTGGATCAGACTTGGTAGGAAATCTTACTGCAGATGGGCAAAAGCCAAGGCTACCACTATGGCTAGACCAATCTAACTTACATCTTAACCCAACTGGGAATATTGCGAGCAATTCAAATGTTCTCTTAACACCAAACTCCACATCAGGCTTGTCTGAATTGGCACCAATGAATATTCTTGGATCTTTGTCGCAAATACAGTGGTTCAACAAGTACCCAGAAGCATCATTTACAGGTGCCAATATCTCTGTATCATCATTGCCACGAGGACCCAAGGAGGAAGAAGAAAACAAGGGTTATTTGTCTGAAAGCATAACTTCTGTGTATCCGAATAACCAGACCCAACAACAGCAACAAGGTCCAGCTCACATGTCAGCGACTGCACTCTTGCAAAAAGCAGCACAAATGGGATCCACAAGAAGCAAATCAGCAATGAATTCCGACACTACAGCTGGGTTTGGGTTGATGAGCTCTTCATTGAACTCTTTTGACCAGGAGAAGAATGAAATGCACAAGTTTTTCAAGCAGGCAAACCCAGCTGATCATCATCATCATCAGAACATGAATGAATTAATGAATTCATTATCTTCTCCAAAACCATCGTCCTCCACCATGCGAGCCGGGCCATCAACCGGGGATTTGAGCTCAAGTTTATTAATGCCAATAAATAGAAAGCAAAGCCAAACAGCAGTTGCAGGAAATAATCGCAATAATGGAGGAAGTTCAAATAATGAAGCTGATCATCAGAGAAGTTTAACGAGGGATTTTCTCGGTGTAGGAGGTGAATCAAGCAGACCATTCTCGCAACAGGAACTGGCAAAGTTCTTGAATTTGAACCAGTACAGTGGACATCCACGTCATTGATCTTCGAGCTAGCTACAATCTTATTACAATAAGGTAATTAGAAAATCCTTGTTGTAACATGATATGAATTATGAAGGTAGCTTACCTAGCAAAGCTCCGTTTAAGGTAGAAGATAATATGTATACTGAAAAGGTAGCCCAGTTAGGACGATGATGAAGGCTTTTAGAGCTCGAGTTGAGCTCTGAGGAAGGAAAGAGGCGAGTCAACTCAGCAAACGAAAGAGTAGAGTTGGGGGGAGGGGTCACTGCATGGTGGAATGGAAGAGACCTAGCAGAGAGAGACAGGGCAATCAGAGAGGAAAAGTGGGACCCTTTCATGTATGTAATTGAAATATTTTTAAAATTTTAATATCTGTATTAGTAACGTTGATCGAAACTGGTAGCTCATGTTTACACCACAAAATGGTAATGGTCGTGACCGCTTGTTGTCTTGGTCGACCGCCTCATTTGGCCTTTAAAATTTCGGAAGTCACTGTGACTGGCAGCGACTAAACCTTACCAAATTTTAGAAACATGTGAATTTTCAAGATTCAAAATCTCGGGGTATTAATTTATAATATATGTAACATGTGTAGGACATGTAGGGCATCGTCTCTGGTCAGACTAACGTGTGCCTCTTCATAAAAGCACAACAACGTCAAATGGGTCACGTTAATATTGCCCATATTTTGTATTATGCGTTGTTTTATTTATCCTTGAATTTGGAGGTGGGGGAGGAGGAGGGTGAGGGGGAGGGGGAGGGGGACAGGCATTTCATATTCGAGAAAAGATAAATTTTCACTAGATTCATTCGCACGATCTCAATATATGCTTCATTTCATTCCCACCTACCTATAAAATTGGATACAGCGATATCACATGCATTACTATTCCTCCACAAAAAATGCGTAAGCGTCTTATTTAATAAACTTTCTGTCATTTTCATTGCCACCGTGCATGCTTCCGATATTTCCGTGGGTTGTAGGATTCTTGGTACGCTTTGATTGACTTCCCAGTCTTCACGTCATGTATGATTCTTGCGGTTCTTACAAGTTACAATTTCGAGCACATGATTCAGTTATCTCCATCAGATTTCATCTGTTATATATGTTGGTTTTTTGAGGCAGTTGTTTGGAAGTCATCGAGCTTCTTAATCTTTGATTTTTATGAAGTTTATGAATCAAAAAATAAATAATAATATACAATCAAATTATATATGTATATATAACGAGGGAGGGAGCGATTAACATTCTTGTAGATAAGCAAAAAGTAAGTAAATAATGTATTTTTCGTGCATTAAATGGGGGAGGAGAGGTCAATAAAAGGGGAAACATTAGAATTAATAAGTGGATTGGATTGAATGAATGAAAGGTAGCTCCGTTTGTTGGTTTGTGCGACTGAGTACATGACTTTTGTGTATCCACTTTTGAAATTGAGACAGAGCAACTTTAATTGGATGGATCTTTGTTCTTCATTAGTAATCAAATCGTTTCATTAAAACCACATGTTATGAATTTTGTATAGATATATCATGGTAATAATTAACCAATTAGCACTGAGTGCTTCCAAGTCGCAACCCAAATGAAATTAATTATCCTCTACTTTCACTGGCTGTTTATTCTGTTTGCAGAAATTGAGTATCTATCTCTTGGTTTTTTCTTCCGATAATAACACCTGTTATGTTTGTGACAATGGATATATTTGTGTGGTTCACAAACCAATTCCTCTGCTAATTTTTTTTTCATAATTTAGAAGACACATAGATCCTTGTAATGAACAAGATAATATATATTTTTTAAAAAAATTGTTTCAATAAAAATTATTAAAAATATAAAATGGATACAATTGAATTCATTTTTTTAAAAAAATTAGAATAAAAAAAAGTTTGTTAGTACACATGAAAATTGAGTTAAAAATAAATTAAAAAATTCATTCAATTCAATCAATTTTTTTATTTTTTAATTTTAATATTTTTTATTATTTTTTAAATTTAAATTTAAAATTAAAGCCATATGTGTCGCTATATTATAAAATCTTTTTAATTATTTTTTCAATTTTAGAAACTAAAACAGAGAATCGAAATTTACTATTTGATTTTTTCCAAATAAAATCAAATGATTTTTTGTTATATAAAAATGAAACTAAATTAATCAATTTATTTGTGTGTTTGGGTTTTTATTTTTTTCACCAGAAACTAATAAAAGGCACCTAGAAATAGGGAGCTGTTTTTCTATGAACGACAAATCGGCATTAGAGTTTATATGTGTACGATAAGTTGTTCGTTTGGTTTTAGTATGAATGACAAGGCATTCTATATGCTCTAAAGAATGAAAAACCATTCTATATATGGACGACAGAAATCTTCAATGATACTCTCTCTCTCTCAATTCCGTGCATCATTTTGTTGCCCAGTTGCCTTCTCCCTTCAAGTTCTTGTTTCATGTCATACATATACACTTACAAATACGTATAACGTAAACTTTCGCACAATTAATTGAAAAATGCAAAAGGTAAATGACCCAAGTCCAATGAGGCATGAACGATATTTCAAATTGAAACAAAATTACATGGATGTTGAAAAGGAAACCCTCAAAATACAATCTTAACAGCATACCACAAATCGAGAAAATATTATCATATAAATGCAACACAGAGAAGGAAATTGACAAAATTATTGAGAAACACTCATCATGTCGCTTGTCGATTGTCGATCACCATAGTTCAATCTAACTCACCAAAAATCATTACCCCACTTGAGAAATCGTGCGGACTGTTCATTGTATCTCATCAAATTACGTTTACTGTTACAAAGAAAATATTGCTGCAACGACAACTTGTGCAAACCCAAAGAACAACACGGTTTGCAATGTCGTGAGACTCATTGCACCGGAGTCATCCACTTTAGCATCATCGGGAGCATCCGCAACAGAATCAGCCTTCTTCTTCTTAGGTTTTGCAGGTGCAGGTGCCGGTGCTGGTGGCTTAGCGCCGAAAAGATCCCATGGAAGAAGCACCTTATCTACTTGATAAACAGCAAGCTGGCCGTCGGAGTACACGGAACCGGACACACTAGTGTTGGTAATGCCTGTTGATATGTTCACTGAATTGCCAAAAGTTGTCACGTTGAGAGGATATTTGTATGGGCTACTGTCTCCAGCATTTGTTCTTAACGGATTGCTTGCGGTTTGGAACTGGGACAGTGGGATGTAAGTGGGGATTTCATGGAACTGGATTAACGCAACCTTTTGTTGATCGTTGAGGGAGTTAAGAGTGCCTGAACTAAGGCTAGAAAACGCATTATCAGTTGGCGCAAACAATGTCATGCCATTGTTTGTGTCGTTAAGCTGGTGATCAATTTGGTCAGAAACTGAGGTGGCTTTTAGAAGCCGGATAAGGAGCGAGAACTGGCCTGCTTTTTCTAGGATTTTGGTGACGTTGGTGGGGCCAGGTGGTGCCGGAGCTGCGGCTGGCTGGGCTAGGGTTGTGTTGCAATGGAGAAGAAAGAGTAGGACAAGTGAAAATGAGAAGAAAGTTTGTTTCATGATCATATTTTGTATAATCTTGAGGTTGTACGTGGTCTTTCTTGCTCGAAAACAATGCAAATGCAAGATTAGTGGTCCTTGCAAGAAAGAACTCCCCGTGCACAAAGTGTTTGATGAAAATGGAGATGACCGAAACGGGTTTTATAATGGTGGGAAGAGAATAAAGTTAGGTAAAATGTGCAATATTAGTTAGCAAATTAAAACCATAGTTGTTGGCAGTTCTATACTTAATTGATAGTTGGACGAATCAATAATTTGAGAGAGTAATATAATATATATATATGTGTGTGTGTGTGATGATGATACTGTTGCAGCAACTAGTTTGCTTGAAAAGGCAGGAAAAACAGGATAGATTTCAAGTAGGTGTGTGGGCAAAAAAAGATTGACATGATAGTTTTGCTTTTACTTGTATTATACATTCTGGGTGAAAGGAGGAAAAAAAATTGACTTATTGCCATTTGCCACATCCTTAAGAAAGAATTTTCTTTGGTTATACTTCTGGCATTGCGACGGATGAAGCATTTCAAATTTCTTGAGGATTTGATGGTGATTGTGAGATGTTTCCAGTGATCCAACCTCATGAATGTTATCCTCTATCTTCATGAAAATTATCTTCTAACAATTTCAACGGTGATGGCTTTTGGTGGGTCATTATTTGATTGGAATGGTCCACAAATCAATTAGCATTATGCGGAAGTTAAAATGTTAAATCTTTGAATCTTTCTATTTTGATACAAGCAGCTGGTCTTGATTGCATTGATCGTGCATTTACAATTGGAATGCAGCCCGTTCCAAGCTATGGACTCGTATAACTTTCAGCCCATATTGATGTGTCCTCATTGCTGCTACAGAGACGAATAACTACAGTTACCAATTTTGACTACTTCCCCAGGATTTGCTGTAGCTTCAAACAAAATTTGTTATAAAGAAGTAAAAGAAAAGTGAACAGATTATCAACGACAGATGATTAGATAAAACATATTTGTTATAATTTAATTTGAAGTAAAATAGAGGTAGGTGTGTTTTGATTACCTGATATTAAGCCACAATTATGTTGCAAAGAACTAATTAGACACTCACAGTTCACATTGAGTTTGAGTTGACTTGGAACAATATAAAGTTTGCCTTGCCTCTAGGTTTCAAAGTACCAGTTAATCAGCAAAACAAGCAAGTTGAAGTGTTAAACAAGAGGAATTGATTTGCTGGTGTGTTTCATTCTCTAATAGTCTAAAGAAGGAATACGAAGTTGTTATCTGGAATGGAATCATGATCTCTTTCTATTTATCCATCTCTTTGAAACAATAAAAGTTACTTTAATTCATAGCCTAATGAGAATTTAAAGGCGAAAGTAACTCCCCCTATCTGTAGCTTTTACTGTTGGAAATGCATTTTCCATAGAAACTTTTTCTTTTTTTCCAATTCTTTGGATCCCCAATTTCACATTATTTCTTTCACACTTCTTAAAAATTTTTCTACACAACTTGCAGAAAAAAAATGCAAAGCAATTAAGTGGAGTTTAATTTAAATAATGAAATGAAATAAAAAAGAAAATAGAGAAAGAAAGTAGTAGAATGGGGGAGAAAAGAGGGTACCACTACATCGTATTAGACATCTTTCTAACTTATCGTATTCTTGCAGTCCTATTTTTTTTTAAATAGAATCTTCAAGTTATGTTGTGATTCTCGTGTATGAATGTAAGATTGTAATTATATTAATAGGTTGTGACACAGGAAATTTAAACATCATGATAGAAAGGAATTACGGCCTGACCAGCAATTTCAATTCCTGAAAATGGGGAAATCTTACTCCTCAATTGACTAAACAAACATGGCCTAAAGACATTACCAAAAATGGCGTGTACATTCTTCGTCAGAGGTAGACGATCACCATCTATAAATAGTTGCTAAAGGAGTAAACCTTTTCCCTACCATACATACATACAGAGTGCTTTCTTTTACCAACCAATTTCACTTGCTCAATAATCATCTAGCCAATCCTTTCTGCACCCTGGCTGGCTCTTGCTTCCTCTCCACTATCCTAAATGATTTTAGTTCCACATCATCAATTAAAACATTGCCTTTCTAAGTTTGGTGTGGTGTGAGGGGTTACTGATGCTGGAGTAGGAAAGAAAATTTTTTAAAAATAATTTTATTTTTAAAAAAGTTTATATTTATAATCAATCTTAACGTAATTTTATTTAAAATAATTTATTTTAAAAAAATAAATTCTATTTTTCTACAGCTAAAATAAAAACAACTCTTTCTTTTTATTTCTCTTTCACTGTTACTTTCACTCTCTCTTTTAAACCTAAAATGTTCCAAATTTCATCCTCATAAAATCAAACACAAAAGCAAGGCAAAGGTTGAACTTTTATCTTTCAATTATTACAATACAAAATTTAAAAATTTTATGCAGTAGGGCGTTAGATTGTAGTTACATTTGAGTTGTTTGGGATGAAAAATTGGTAATGATGACATATAAATTGATATTATTTAATTACATAATAATGGCATGCCAGACTTAAATGCAGCAACAATGATTACATATAATTTAGATTTATTTATTACTTATTATTAAATAATCAATTTAATTATAAATAATTAGTTAGTAAATTTATAATTAATTAAAAACATAATTATTATGTGTAAGATATTTGTGGAAATGTGTTAAGCTTCGTGTGGGGCATTGATGTAAAACTAGTGGTTGGATGTAAAAGTATTCTTTAGCAAACTCGACCTGGATATCTTAAGCTTTTCAAAAGGATTTTGTTAATGGATATTTGAATTCATTTGGGCCTTCAACCTATTTTTCAAAGTCATGACTAGAAAAAACAATCCAAATCCTGACTAGAGAAGGATTTTTGTCAGGCTGCTGGAGCTTTAAAGAGACATAATTGAAGATTCTAAAGTCCAAATCAAGTGATTCAAAAATCTGAACTTATCTACATACTCCAATACACAATTCTTAAAAACAGATTAAAGCCAAATCAATTGATTGATGGTTCAAAATGGTCTGCAAGGTGACACAGAGTTTCATCTTGCGCCAAAAGTGTTGCTTTAAACCAGGTCTCGTGTATGGCTCATAATTTGAGTTACATACCTTAGTTTTGGGTGAGTCTGAATGCATTGGAAAGATAAGAAGTATATCTACAACATTTGTAAAAACAATAATAAATCCCAGAAACTGTTGTGTCAAGCCCAAATTTTATTACAAGTCTTAGGAAAATTATAATAGGTTCTGAAGAAAACGAAAAAAGAAAAGAAAGAAACGAATTGCAATTTTTCTTCTACCGTTTCCTTCATTTCCCATGTCCAGCTAACACTTTTTGTTTTGATTCAAGGGATTCTAGCAACTGAATTATTAATGCTATGAGTCTTTCTTCTTCACTTTAATTGTTTTTTTTATTCAAATACCTATAATCTTTGTTTTATATATTGAATTTATAGCTAAAACAAATTCATAATTCGTAATTATTATGTTATTCGGTTAATAGTAGTAATTGGGTAGAACAATTATGAGTCAAGTTTTTTGTTAACTACTTAGAAGAATCATAAAATGAATGAAATAACTTTGTGCTTGTTGGTTGTTATTCATCTTTAGTTTCTTCCAAGTGCATGGCCATCAACAAATCTATAAGAATTGCTTAATTATTATACTAAGCTTAAATTAATTATCATAGGGAAGGTAAAGATTATCTTGCTTGTAGATAGTTTTCAGCTAAATATTCGTAAAGAAATAAATTATTAGAATTTAATGATCAATATATAACCATAGTTAATATTCCCTAGAATCAAAACTTTTTATGCCTGAATTTTCTTGTTTAATATTTAGTTTTAATTAATTTTGTTGAGTTGTTACAAATTTAAAAAAAAATCACTTTTGCGTTCGCTATAATTTGATTAACTAGTGTTTATGAATTTGACTTTTATTTGTCTTTGTTACAAGTTTAAGTAATTTATTTTGATGCATTCGACACACATCAGGAAAGTGATATTAAAAGTGGCTAAGGGAGGTCTATACCTACTAAAGGGGTGAAAAGAGATTGGAAATTATCTAGTTAAGAACTTAAACGAGTCTAAAAATCTTTCTGTTATGTCTTTATTTCACAAATAAGTGATGACCCCATGGACATCATTTTTGAGTTTTTAATGCATTCTTCATGTAGAAATGTTAGTAGTTCCAATAGTAATCCTGAAAATGTAATGGACCTACTTCATACAAGGTTTGGGCATCCAAATAAACAAACACTTTGAAAAATTGTCTCTACATGAAAGAAAATTCCAGTCAATAAAATTCAATCTCCCAACTTTTTTGTTGATTGCCAATTCAAGAAAAACCATAAACTTAACTTCAAAAGTAATGAATCTCAATCAAGTAAACCACTCTAACTTCTGCACTTTGATCCAGGGGACTGGCCTTAACTTTTTTTGAAAACAATTACAAATGATTTAAGTATAAACTCTTGGGTCTTTTCTTTGAAAAACAAAGCTCAAACATCTCAAATGTTCTTAAAATTTAAGAAATAAATTTAAACACTCATAGGAAAAAGAATCATTACTCTCCAAACTAACACGGGAAATGAGTTCCAACCTTTAAGCAATATACTCAAGAACCACAATGTCACTTTGATGCATTCATGGATACATACCTCCTACCAAAATAGTTGAGTAGAGAGGAAGTATATACATAGAATAAAATTGGTCTTACCCTCCTTACACAAGCTAGTCTACCTTTGATTTATGGTGGAAAGCCTTTGAAATTGTAATATTCTTAATAAATAGAATGCCTACTATTATCTTGAACAACCAATCTCCATTTGAGAAGCTACATAAAAAGACACCAACTTATGCCTTCTTGAAAAACTTTAGCTATGCATGTTTCCTACACCTAAGACATTATAACAAGCATAAATTGTAGTATCACACTCAAAAATGCATTTTCATAGTTTTTAATCCTAAGAATAAAGGTTACAAATGCCTTACCAATTCAAAAAAAGCTTATGGCTTAAGGCATATAGTGTTTAATGAACATAACTTCCCATACAAAATAGATCCCACATTTGTCAATGTTAATAATTATATCAAGGATCATACTCTTTCTGTTACTTCAGTAACAACACCTCAAGCATCATCAAGGTCATCAAATTAATCTTAAATGAGAACACTACCTAATCTACTCTTTTCTAAATACTAAAAACCAAACACACACCACTATTGAAGTAAGAGAAACTACACTAGTCTTTGAATATGAATTGGAACAAACTGTGTATCCCATGATCACTTAATCATGAGCTGAGATCTCTGAACCTAAGCTTTATCATATTGAAATGGTGAAAATGACAGTAATAAGTTGCCTAAATCAATTAAGGAAGCTATGCATAACAGAGAATAAAATGTTACAATGATTAAAAAATTTAAGGCTCTAATTAAGAATGAAATCTAGGATCTAGTACATTTTAGATCATATATGAAACTTATGGGGAATCAATAGCTATTCAAGATAAAAGATAATCCAGATGGAACCATGTCAAGGCATATGGCAATGTTAGAACCAAAGACTTTTAGTCATGTAGCGAAGTCATCCACGATTAGAACTATACTAAATATTGTTGTAGACTATAGATGGGAAGTCAAACATGAATGCTCTCATTAATGGAAGCAAATACGAAGAAATCTACATGTCACAATAAGATGGATTCACTAACATAAAGAAACCAAAGCATGTATGCAAGTTATGAAAAATTTTGTATAGCCTAAAACAGGCCCTTAGAGCCTAGTATGACTGATTGAAAGAATCATTGCTTCCATAAGGTTTTGTTATCAGACAACTATATTTATTCAGTCAGTAGAATAAAAAATGATCATACTATTAGTGTATGTAGATGTATAATCATCACAATTAGCAAGTCAAAAGTTGTTAATCGCATAATTAAAAAACTCAGTGAAACCTTTTCTTTGAAAGTCCTAAGATTTATCAGAAATGAAAAACTCATTTCTTTTTCTTGATGTCAATGGTTTTCCTAGTCATACATTTGTACTAATTTTTTTTTATTTCTTATCAAAGATGGGGTTTATTAGATCCCTTAATTATGTGTAATTAATTATTTATTATTAATAATTTTTTTCTTGTTCCTTTGAATTTTTTTTAATAAAAACATTTTATTGAATGAATTGGTTAAAATTAGAGATTGAAGCCGCTTGAGCATTTACTTTTTAATAACCCTTCAGAACGATGGAAATTCATGAGACATGGCCCAATTGCTAATAACCAATTTAATACTTCTTTATGTGTCCGTCTTTAACATTATATATGATTGGTTATTCACAAAATTGTTCCAGTAACTTATCTGAATCTTCTGCAACGAATTGAGACAAAGACTGGCCACCTTACAAATTGTATGAAACATTTTGCTTATCGACACTTGCTTCACAAACGATCTTGTTTGCTTCCTACATATATAATACTGCTTTTGTATACGTCAGCCTGGTTTATGATTTCGATTTCTTCATGACATATAGGAAGCACGGACATCATGTTGTCATTAAGTAGGGGATGAGTAAGATCATGTATAAGCTTGATATGATGTAAATTTTAATGGTCAATTGTGTATGATTAATAAATATTAAGTACTACATAAAAGTGGGTATTTATATATAAATATTTTAGTTGTCATATTTTTAAAATTAAATTAAAATAACAGAGTATTATTAATGATTAGCCTAAAAAGGTATTAGCTTAATTTACTGAACTGAAACTTTAAAGAAAATAATTAGCTCAGAAGATGGGAAGAGAAGAGACCAAAGTAATCTCAACAGGAACGTTGCATTTATTCATGCATCCAAACCGTTATTGGAAAGCACTGCGTAAACCTTTACAATTGCAAATGTTACATCACTAGGACACTTAAAAACAATGTCAAATGAAAGCCTAAAAATTCCAGCAAACAAAGGACAAACATAATACAAATGGCCTTGCAACAGAGAGAAATGCACAATTATTGGAAAGCACTCACCACCGTTCAAACCGACTGAAAAAATCACAAAGAAAATACTGCTACTGCAACCGCAGCAGCCCCAACAAGAACCACATTTTGCATGGCCGTGAGACTCACTGCAACAGAAGTGTTTCCGTTGTCATCATCATGACCAGGACTATCTTGTTCAACAGAACCAGCATTCTGCGTCCCAGGTTTCATCGGTGAAGGTGCTGGTGCCGGAGGCTTAGCACCGAAAAGGCTCCAAGGAAGAAGCACCTTATTGACTTGATAAATGGCAAGCTGGCCATCCGTGTATACTGTACCGGACACACTTGTGTTGGTAATGCCAGTGGAGATGTTCACTGAATTTGGATAAGATGTCACATTGAGCGGATATGCATATCTGCGATTATCTCCAGCGATTGTTCTTAAAGGGTTACTCACTGTTTGGAACTGTGATAATGGAAAATAGGAAGGGACAACATGAAACTGCATTAACGATTCCTTTTGTCCATCGTTTAGGGAGTTCAAAGTGCCTGAACTAAGACCAGAGAACGCATCATCAGCTGGGGCAAAGATGGTCATTCCACCGTTTGTGTCGTTGAGCTGTTTCTCTATCTGGTCAGTTACTGAGGTGGATTTTAGTAGCCGAATAAAGAGCGAAAAACCACCGGCTTTTTCAAGGATTTTTGTGACATTGGTGGGGCCGGAAGGAGCCGGAGCTGCGGCTGGGACGGGTAGAACTAGAGGCACGGGAGGGCTGGGCGGAGCTGGAGCCGCAATGGGGCCAGGTTGCGCCGGAGCTGCGGCTGGCTGAGCTAGGGTTTTGGTGCAATGAAAGAGAAAGATTAGGATAAGTGTAAAAGAGGGGAAAACTTGCTTCATCATCATCTTTCTAGTATGTTGATTGTGATGTAGCTAGCCTTTGCAGCCAGAAAACAATATAAATGTTTACCGTAAGAATGATCTGCACAAAGTGTTTGGTGAAATTGGAGAGAAGAGAGAGGGTTTATATATTAAGATGGAAAGAGGATGAATTTAGGTAAAGTGTGACGCATATTAGATAGCATAACTCTTGTCTTTGTTGGAAAGGTGATAAGGTGAAGTGAATCAATGGAGAGAGTGATATATAAATGTGACAGTGTTGCAGCAACTAGTTTGCTTAAAAAGGCAGAAAAAACAGAAGGATTAAAGTAGTGTTTGTACAAATGGAGATGGACGTAATAGCTTTCCCATAACTCGCATACATATATTCTGAGTGAAATTATTTGAGTTTGCACGTCGGATTTACAGGAAAAATATAGTTTCTTTAGTTGTACCTATCTTGTTAGAGCAAACTCAAGATTGATGGATTTGAAAGATGGGCCCAACATCATGAATGTTATAAGCTATCCTAATGAAACTTATGTTCTCTCAATATCCATGGTGATACCTCACTGTGGATCCTTAGTTGGATTGGGGTGTCCCATTGCCGCATGAAAACCGATGGTTCATCTTGATTTTCTGCCCTTTTTTAGTTGAAAAAAAAATCTTTTGGCAGCTCACACGCCTTGATTCCAGAATCTGTATGCGGTTGGATTTCAGCCTAAGCACATATATGGGTGCACAGAACGTGGACCTCTCAATGAACTTATTCCTTTCTGAGAACACCCAATTTTTCATATTCAAGCTCTGAAACATGTGCTTGAGAAAATATATGGTCTCTAGGAACACTTGATAATTTATAAGTTGTTAAGAGAATTTTAGGAAATTTAGTTGGATTAGGGAGGTTTGATGCCAAATTTCAACCACAATTCCTTTCATAATAAGAAATACGGGCAAAATTAATGTTGTGAAAATTACATGGCATAAATACATGTTATTACAAACAAGTAATATAATAATAAGTATCATTTACACGAAATTAACTATTTACGTTTTTACATAGTAATTTATGTTATTTAATTTTATCTAAATGATTTAAATAACGAGATAAGCCATGCTAAAATTAACTAAGTATTAAACTAAAATAAATAAATATAAAATTAAAAGTAATCAAAAAGAGAAATATTTAAAACATTTAATTTTTTCAAAACTAAACAGTTAAAATTTCATTTATTTTTAATAACTAAAACTTGAATTCGTTATTGATAATTAATAATATCATAATTATTTGTTAATCTATCTAAAAATTATAATGAAATGACTTCCAAATATCCATCCATTGTATTCTTATGTAAAATAGAATAGTCAAAACTCAGAAAAGCATTTAACACTAGAATTTCACATAACAATTACAAAAACATGCAAGTACATTTCTATCATACATAGATCTTATGGTTTCATTATGAATTCTAAAATATCTAAACAATAGCTAGTTACCTAGAAATATTAAGAATAGTATAGAATACTCAACTAATGAAGATAAACTCTAATTATATTAAATAAATAAAAAACATAATGTTATAGTTGATTGTGTCATAGTCTAAGAAAATAAAATTAATTCATAATGAAAGAGAATAACATTCTATTCATTATATTAAATATCCTTAACAATAAAAAAAATAAAAAAAGATATTAAATCTGAATTACAAGCTAAGAAAATAAGAATTTTTTTTTCCTTTTCTTTGAGCTCCTTTAAGTTTTTCTTTTTTTACTTTTTTTTTCTTCTCCCTCGATGGCACTCTCTTCCCAACACTAAAAGGATCAATTTATATCTTGATTAAAGAGCAAAAATTCTTTTGTATCGTTTTTTCTCATTTTACAAATTTACAACCTAGCATTGCGGCCTTGGCTACCAATGTTTCAGCCTTGAAGCTATTATTTTCAATATTGCAAAAATACAGCAACAGTGATATTGTAGCACAGTACTATTAATGATTACTGTAGTAACACCATGACTTTGGCAACTTTGAACTGCGAGATTGGTGGTTCTATACAATGTCTTTCTATGTGCTACAAAACTTGTTTTTCACTCCAAATTTTATGCTTTTATAAATTTATTTCCTCCTACATAAAAGTAACATATAATTAATTAAAGCATACCAAAACCTGAATAAATTAAAAGAATGAACTAGCAAAATACCAAAAATAAGAGTGGTAAAATCATATACAAATAATGCATTTCAATCAAAAAGCTTTTAAAAAGAAAAAATCAGAAAAGATACAAAGTAATTCATATCCAAATTGACAATGTATTGAAGGTAGGTTTCATATAAGAAGCTTATTATGCTGAGTGGATTGCTAAAAGTGAAGAATGTAAATAAATTTTACTTATATAAACAAGGCATGTCCAAAAGATAACTTAAGTCACAATCAGATATAGATGTTTGAATCCAACCAAGTGAAAACCTTGTTTATCACTAATTGAGAGGTTATATTGCTATAAAGTGATGCTCTTTCGATTGAAGAATGCTAAAGCAACATATTAAAGGTTAGCAAACATGATGGTCAAGCCTATAATTGGAAAAAAAAATAAAGGCATATATGGATGAGATGAAAACAAATTTTGTATATACCGAGGATAATTTGAAGCATCTAAAACAAACATTCAATTTATTTTGAAGTCCTGATGAAACTTAATAGTAACAAATACGCTTTTTATTGTGAGCTTGGGTAAGTTTATGGGATTCATGGTCACAAATAAGGAATTGAAACAAATTCACAAAAGGCAAAGCAATCATGGATATGAAGTCTTTAAGTGCCGTAAAGGAGATGCAAAGTCTAGTTAGGAAGATTATTGCATTGAGCTGTTTCATCTCTAAATTCGTTTAAATTTTTTTTGAGTTTTTATTTCAAGTGATGTGACCAAGATTTGTAAGAATAGCTTTTGAAAGTGAAAGACATATGTGGCAAAGATACCATTATCAGTCTAACCACAAGTAAAAGATGCATTTTTTTAAAAATTTATTTAGCAATATTGAAGCATGCAATAAGCACAATATTGATAAGAGAAAAGTAACAATTTATTATGTTAGCAAAGTATTATTAAACCCAAAAAGTAGACATTCGTCACATGAGAAAAGTAACAAGAAAGCTGAAGCTATATTTGAGGCTCATTCTATCATTATACTCATAGACCAACCATTACAGCAATTCTTGCATAAATTTAATCTCTTAGGTCAAATTATCAAATAGGCTATTGAACTCAACAATTTCGAGATTGAATACAACCCAAGAAAGACTGATAAATTAGGGCTTAGTCTATTTCATAGTAAAAACGTCAATGAATGAGTATATGATAGACAGATATTTGATGACCGTTGAATCTAAAAGATTTATTTACATTAAATTTTACACATTTTAATTAATTTTAGCTAATTAATTAAGCTAAGTAGTCACAAAAAAAATTAAAAAAATCATAATATTTTAACACAACTTGCATTTTTCAATCATATGTCCACGAGTCCACTTCCATAGAAAAATAACCAACAAGGAAAACAATTATTACAAACATCTTACATTTATTGCCATAATTTTGAATCTTCTTAAATGGCCTTATTTAGTGAAATCCCCTCATCACAATGCGTTGAACTCCCTTCAAATTAATTTAGAAAGATTTCCTTTATAATTGTCATTGAAATACCTTCAACAAGCATAAGTCTTCATTTTGACAATGCTTAGAAACACTCTAAGTTTATATAATTAAATATTATATAGTTGTAATATTCACAAAGTTGTTCTTCTTTTTAGCTCACAAAAATAACATAAAATAACATGAAAAAGACAAAAGAAGGAAATAAGAAAAATATGTAGGAACTCTCTTTTGATTTGGCATTCGAATGTTCTCTTTTGGCTAATATAAACATAAAACGCACACACATAGCAAAATCCTAACCTTAATTGTGTATGATTTTGTTTCTTAAACCAACAAAAAATGTACTTGCTCAACAAAAAACTGTATTATGTGAAATTCGCCTACTTTGTTATTAAGATCCCAGAATAGTTACAATGTTTGGGTGATATATATATACATATACATACATATATATATATATATATATATTATATATGTGTGTGTGTGTGTGTGTATGTATGTATGTATGTATGTATGTATGTATATTGAGATTTCAACAAGGATCAACTTATATAATCCCGCATAGAAGCCGGACAGCAAGACAACTCAAACCCTGCACAATTACATTAGTAAGACTTGAAAAAATATATATATTAAAAACAAAAACTCGTAATTCAAACCTGCACGAGCAAATTACAATACAGTACAAATGGCCATGAAACGTATAAAAATGCAAAAGTACTAGAAATCAGTCACCATGCGGACTGACCTATCGATTACTACCATTCGAACCGATCAAAAAAAATCACAAGAAAAATGAAGCTGATGCAACCATAGCAGCTACAACGTAAACCACAGTTTGCATGGCCATGAGACAAACTGCACCGGAGGCATTCACTTTACCATTGTCATCATGAGTACTATCGTCATCAACAGCAGCAGCAGCGCCAGTAGCATTCTGCTTCTCAGGTTTCCCTGGTGCTGGTGCAGGTGCCGGAGGCTTGGCGCCAAAAAGTTCCCAAGGAAGAAGCACCTTATCGACTTGATAAATACCAAGCTGGCCATCAGAGTATACTGAACCAGACAAACTTGTGTTGGTAATGCCAGTGGAGATGTTTACTGAATTTGGATAAGATGTCACATTAAGTGGATATGCAAATCTGCTGCTATCTCCGGCATTTGTTCTTAATGGATTACTCACGGTCTGGAACTGCGATAATGGAATATACGAAGGGACTACATGAAACTTCATTAACGATTCCTTTTGTCCATCGGTAAGGGAGTTGAGGGTACCTGAACTGAGACTAGAAAATGCACCATCAGTTGGAGCAAAGACAGTCATGCCACTGTTTGAGTCGTTGAGCTGTTTCTCTATTTGGCCATCGACTGAGGTGGCTTTGAGCAGCCGAATCAAGAGCGAAAAATGGCCGGCTTTTTCGAGGATTTTGGTAACGTTGGTGGGGCCGGAAGGAGCCGGACCTGCGGCTGGGCCGGGTAGAACTAGAGGCACCGGAGGGCTGGGTGGAGCTGGAGCTGCAATGGGGCCTGGTTGAGCTGGAGCCGCGGCTGGCTGTGCTAGGGTTTTTGTGCAATGGAAGAGAAAGACTAGGATAAGTGAAAAAGAAGAGAAAATTCGCTTCATCATCATTTGGGTAATATTTTGATTGTGGTGGCTAGCCTTTGTTGCCAGAAAACAATACAAATGTTTCAAGTTTGCTTTGCATAAAGTGTTGGGTGAAATTGGAGAGAAAAGAGAGGGTTTATATTATGATGGGAAGAAGATGAATTTAGGTGAAGTGTGAACTATTATTAGTTAGCATAAATAACTCGTCTTTGTTGGAAAGGTGTTTAAGGTGAAGTGTGAACTATTATTAGTTAGCATAAATAACTCGTCTTTGTTGGAAAGGTGTTTAAGGTGAAGTGAATCAATGGAGATATATATATATATATATATATGTAAATATGACAGTGTTGCAGCAACTTGTTTGCTTGAAAAGGCAGAAAAAAATAGAGGATTTATTGATTTTTGCAAATGGAGAGGGACATAATAGCCTTCCTTTTACTTGCATGTGGGATTTATGGGGAAAACACAGTGTTTTTGGTTGTGCACTTGTCGCAACAGAGCGAGCACATGGACATGCATGAAGATTGATGGAGATTTGTGAAGTGAGCCTATTGGCCACAACTCATAAATGTTATCCTCTGTCCCACTGAAAACTATCTTCTTTCAATATCAACGGTGATGGCTCATTATCGGTCCCTGGATGGAAATCGATGGTTCATCTTGATTCTTTTTTCCCTCTTGTTTTGTTTTATAGGCAGCTTACCGCCAACCTTGATTCCAAAATCTGTTTTAAGTGGATTTTCAGCCCAATCAAGCCTCGTAGAAGCTACGTGGGTGCACAAAAGTGTACTGCTTTCTTAATAAACTTAAATCTTTCCGTAGGAAACATGCAGTCCTTCGTATTAAGGCTCCAAATATGTGCTTCAGAATATACTGGGTGTCTTTAACAATACATGACCAGAAATGTGCCTCGGTTTTGGGTCGACTACGAGTTAGGTGCACCATTAATTTTAGATAATAGTTATCCAATTGGTGCTCTCAAATACGCCCATATAATTTTATAACATTAATTGAATCCATTTTACCTCTGTCTCTTCGTTCACTTTTTAATCCATGTTAAAAGTTTGAGCATGTTTCCTTGTCGAATTTATATTATCGCAAACGCATACTTTCTCGTTTTTATTATCCTTCTCATTAGCTGGATTTTTCTTCCCATCCAGCATAACATTTTCAAATTTCTAAAAAAAATGACGGGTTTACAATTGCCTAGCATGCACCTCTTCGGGAAATATCCCATGACTGCAATTTATTCAGAGGCAGTACTTGGAAGACAACAAGAAAAAAATAAATAAATAACAAGGCATTGTCGAAAATGCATATAACATATTCAGCAATTGATCTACAGCAAACAGCTAAGGAATAAACAAGTAGTGCTAGCAAATGTCTCCCTTGTTCTTCGCTGGCAACAATTTCCTTTGCATACGTTTTTATACAGCCGTCCTTTTTTTGTTAAAATTTAATACAGAATTGTCATAGTTTTTACCCTTAAGCATCTACTCAAAACCCCCCCAAAAGAGTGAACATCCATAATTTACTTTATTCTTTCAGGTTTTTCTACTAAAAGTATGTTCTTTTAAAATTACTTATAAAAATATTTGCTAACGAAAAAAATATAAATTTAGAGGATAATTTTGAGACTTCGTACGTTTTATGTTATTTGATTTATAACTTTTATTTTTTAATATACACATAAGAATAAAAAATTAAAAAATTTGAGATCACATAATTAATTTTTTAAGATAACGATCATAGTATAGATTTGGTGGAGCAACTGTTGCTTGTCAAGCACAAATTTAATTTTAATAGGCATTTTGAGTGACATTATATTGCCATTTGCTACAACTTGGGGTAGGTGAAATCACCTTATAACAGCATAATAAATTGAAACTAAAAGTATGATATATACAAGAATCTTACAAGTATAAAAGTTATCATATTGGGATTAGATATAAACATACTTAGTATTTATAATTACAATAGAAAAAAAATATTAAGTAAAATGGTTTTATCATATTAGATAAGTAATACTATAGTAATATTTAATTTATTGATGGTAAATAAAAAAAATATAAATATTTTTTACCATATTAATTAAATTTATTTTAATTTTTTTATTCACAATTAATAAATAAAATTTTGTTATTAATTAAATGATTATATCATATTAATTATACTAGTATGTAGAATATTTTCGTCTAAAATTTTATTTATATTTTTATAAAAAAGTAAAAAAAAACATTCTATCTTAATGAAATAAGATCTAAATAAATAAGAAGAAATAAATTATTTATTTTAAGACTTATCGGTCTTTCATTTTTTTTTGGTGTAAGCAATAAAAATTCAATTGATAAATTCTCGCCTCCAAACCGTGGTATACCCACGGCCACACAACTTAAATCTTGTAATAACAAATGTTACATAACCAAAATAAAAAGAGAAAAGAAAACTCAAAATTCAACCACAATCGAGGTACAATTTAGCACAAATCGCCAGGCAAGGGAGAGAAAATGGACAATTATTGGAGTGCACTCACTCGGCATGTGTACTGACTATACCGATCACCAAATCATAAAGAAAATATTGCTGCTGCAATCACAGCAACCCCAACCAAAACCACATTTTGCATGCCCGTCAGACTTTCTGCACCAGAGGCCTTCGTTTTATCGTCATCACTAGGACTATCGTCTTCAATTGCAGTTGCATTCTGCTTCTCAGATTTTGTTGGTGCCGGTGCCGGTGCAGGTGCTGAAGCCGGAGGCTTAGCACCAAAAAGGCTCCAAGGAAGAAGTACCTTATCGACTTGATAAATAGCAAGCTGGCCATCAGTGTATACTATGCCGGACGCAGTTGTGTTAACAATGCCCGTGGAGATGTTCAATGAATTTGTATAAGATGTCACATTAAGCTGATATGCATATTTGCTATTATCTCCAGCATTTGTTCTTAACTGGTTAGTCACAGTTTTGAACCGTGCTAATGGAATATACGAAGAGAGTACGTGAAACTGCATTAACAGTTCCTTTTGTCCGTCGGTAAGGGAGTTGAGAGTGCCTGAACTTAGGCCAGAAAATGCATCATCAGCCGGTGCGAAGATGGTCAAGCCACTGTTTGTTTCGTTGAGCTGGTGCTCGATCTGGTCAGTGACCGAGGTGGATTTTAGCAGCCGAATAAATAGCGAAAAATGGCCGGCTTTTTCAAGGATTTTGGTGACGTTGGTGGGGCCAGATTGAGCCGGACCTGCGGATGGAAATGGTAGAACTATAGGGACGGGAGGGCTGGGCGGAGCTGGAGCTGCAGTGGGGCCAGGCTGAGCTGGAGCTGCGGCTGGCTGTGATAGGACTTTGATGCAATGGAGGAGAAGGACTAGCATAAGTGTAAAAGAGGAGAAAGCATGTTTGGTCATCATCTTCCTAGTATTTTGATCGTGGTAGCTAGCCTATGTTGCCAGAAAAGAACGCAAATGTTTACTGCAAGAATGAATATTAATGTTCCTTGCACGAATCGTTTGATGAACTTGGAGGGAAGAGAGAGGGGTTTATATATGATCGAAAGAGGATAAATTTATGTAGAGTATGAAGTATTAATTAGCATAAATAAGGCCATGGTGGTTGTCAATTCTTGTCTTTGTTAGAAAGGTGAAGTGGATTAATGGAGAGATCAATATATGAAAATATGATAGCGTTGCGGCAACTATTTTGCTTGAAAATGCAGGAAAAACAAAAAGATTTAAAAGTGCTGTTTTATGCAAATGGAAATAGGACATGATAGCTTTCCTTGCATTTTCGTTCTGGCTAAAAAGGTTTTCAGTTGCTCGTCGGATTTACAGGAGTTTCTTGCAAGAGCAGATTCAGGAAGATTGATGGGGACTTGTGAGATGGGCCCAGCAACCCAACCTCATAATATTATCCTCCATCCTCGTGAAAATTCTCTTTCTAAATATCACGAAGCTGATGGCTCATTGTGGATCCTACACAGAATTGGGTTTGGAAGTCGATCCCCTTCATTCCAGAATGCATGCGCACCAAATACTACTTTCAGCCCATTCCAGGCTCATAGCGTGCGCGGAAGGTGGACTTCTAAACAAACTGATTGCTTGTTAAAGAACACTCAGTCCTTCACATCGCGAGTACAATGTCTTCTTCAGGTGCGTTTAGCGACACTCGGACTACAAATCACTGGGCATCATATGCTCCTAAAATTGTATAATTTAGTACCGCTAAATATTCCGTTTCTAATGATAATAATAAATACCTACACTTGTTTTTGAAAAATCAATAACATTTCCTTCCATTTATCATAAAACATCACAACACTAATTCTGTAAAATATATCAAGATCCAACTACAAGCAATTCATCACCTTAAACAATCAATTAAGCCATTATTAACGCTAACACTAGTGCATGACACATACCAACATCAATAACATCTTTATTAGTAACAATGTACATAACAAATTAGAACTAGACAATTCTTTTCATTTGATCTTTCAAGTTACTCTCCACTGTTAGAGTTGCTCTTCTGATTGATACACTAAACATTAGTATTGCATACTATAATCAACACAGAGTAGTTGTTAAAGTAGACAAATCTCATGCTAGTTAAATTAAGTTATTATATTTTTAAAAAATAAATTTAAAAATAAAAAAATTGGAGAATAAAATTTAAAAAAAAAGGAAGAAGATTTTTTTCACGGATTAACTAATTGACAACTCATTTGGACTTGACACCTAATCAATTCGAACCAAAAGTCATAATATATCTAGTCTAAATAAAACCTTATGAGAAGTTGGAGTGCGTTTAGCAACCCTTGTGCATATCAAGTGAATGAGCTTTTGGAAGCTGAGTGGGTATTCTATTGATACAAGGCACTGATTCTTTGAGTACTACATGTGCGTTTCTCGGTTTCCTAACGTTAAATAATAGGTGCTCAAGCAAAAATACTAATTCAGTGATGCAAATAATCTCTCTTTCAAGTTTTCAACACCGAGTAAAGAAACAATGTTTTCAGCTCGCATTTGCTTACTCTAAAGCTGTTAGTGTCACCCTCCAAAGTGGTTCTCTAATTTCTGCGCAATCTGGCCCGTATTGTACGCGTTGCTGCAGTTGCTCCCTTTATTCTGCTCATTCTATCTGCATGCTCCACTTGCAATAATACTCCATTTCTACTCTTTTTCCTCGTGCACAGGTGTTGCATGCCCCGCTTACAATGTAGAGTTTTTACACTCGCTTTAGATTAACTCCACCATTAACCTTAAGTTAAGGTCTGATGCCTACATATATACTTCATCTGGCTTTGTTTTAGCAGTTAGCAAGACTAAAATTGTCTGCAGGACCCAAGTTCCGCTTAACGCAGAAACTGAATCCTGCTGAATTATGATCTAACCAACCTGATTGTCTTTAACAACCCAAAGAATTTTCCACTTCCCCAATTCGTTTTCTGTGCTCATGCTGCAATTTCTCCCCCATTTCTGTTCATTCTCTTTGCATGCCGCTCCAACAGTGTTTGTCCACTTCCTCTTACTCTTTGCGTGCCCGTGCAAGTAAAAAATTCCAACTATCATACACTGTCTTCATGCTATTTATATTTCGAGGGTTCCAATAAATAATTGTAGAATGGAGAGGAAAAATGATGTTGATGGAAATCAAAAAGATGTCCAAGAAATTGGGTTATTTTATGATTATTGTTTAGGATAATATCTATTGCATTTATCTTGGATGGAAACCGAAGATATGCTAAGAAGAAGAATCTGGTACCAGAAGGGGCTGGCCACGGCTGGATTTTTTGCTCACATGTCAATCTTGAAGTACTGCTCTGAATTATGTGTGAAGTATGTCACAATTTATGCCTTCAGTATTGATAATTTCGAAAGAAGGAAAAATGAGGTTCAATTTTTGATGGATCTAATGCTGGAAATGATAGAGTTTCATATTGAGGAAGACAGTAGAGGTCACCAATATGGTGTCAGAGTATGTTTCATAGGTAACTTTGAACTATTGAATGAGCCTACGAGGGTTGCAGCAGAAAAGTTGATGAGAACTACTGCCAACAACACCAAGATTGTAATTCTAATCTGTGTCGCCTACACTTCCAGCTATGAGATCATCCATGCTGTTGAAGAATCCTGCATATAAAAAATGGAAAACCAGTCTCGAGCATTTAAGCAAAGCAGTACCGACAATGATGCAATTGAAGGTGTTGATGAGCATAAAAGTAAGAACAAAGCTGATCCTGACATCATCATCCGAACTTCTGGTGTGAACCGGCCGAGCAATTTCTTTCTTTGGCAGACCACTAACTGCCTGTTGTACTTTGCCCAGAGATTGGTTTGTAGCACTTGGCATGAGCAGTATTAAACTACCAACGATGCCACTCTTGTTTGGAAAAGAAGAAGAAGCAACTCTAGTATGATTGTCCCTTGGAACAGTTTGCAACCTAAGCAATATCCTGGGATTTTTGTGCCTAAACTTAAGAAATTGTCTTGAATTGCTGCGTAAGCTTGAACCAGGGAGCATTTTCTGCAAATACTCTCCTTTTTATGTATTTGGCTCGTTAGATTATTGGTGCGCAATACTCAGCGGCATAAAAACGCAACCAAGGGGTCTTGTTAATCATAAGTAATGCGAATTTTAATAAAAAAATATCCATATTGAAACTTCAAGAATTAGTTTTGAGATCTCCGTAATTAATCTTAAAATCTAATAATTTAAATTGAAATTCAAATCTTAAGAAAGTTAAAATGTCACAAAATATTAATAAAAATTGGTAAATACGAAGAAGAATTCTTGTGACTTTATTGTTATTAATTTTTGTTAATAAGACCTTATTGGAGTATCTTCGATGAAACCTTTATAAGCAAATGTGCGCAATTGAGTTCCAGACTTCGATGAGAAGACAAGCATGAAAACAATTACAATCTCGCAGGTGCTAAATAGCAGTGAACCAGTTACAATTCCTCTCACCTATTCATTCAATTGAACGATGTTGGCGCATGTATCCAATCTTGGGTCAACAAAAATGTAACATAATTGTTACTATAACATTCTCCAGTAGGCAAAACAATAGACCACCCAGAGTTTACCATCCGAGCAGCTCGAATGAGGCAACCAACGGACTGTCAACTCCATTAGTATATTTCAATGGTTCTATCCTTCCCCTGCCTCAGCCAATCCTCTCTGCCAAGGCATCCTCAGCTTTTATTTTCTCAGGAACAAAATCCAGACTCAGAGAAGATTAATTGTGAGTTATAACTCGCCAAGTGTCTGTTCCTTCAGGCAAGAAACTAACATTTAATTTCTAGCAGCTTCAGTCAGCACAGAAGATCAAATAAAACTACTACATAGTAACACTACATCTACTCAGAGGTAAACTATGAATCAGAAAACAAGAATTTTTGGATTCATAGTGTTTGTTCATGTTAGAATTTTTAAATTGGTTCATTTATGAACAAAATTTAGTATTTGAGTGTTTTTTAGAATTGTACGATGATAGGTGTTTGATTGTATTGCGGAGAAATCATTGGATGGGTTTTAGAGGCCTAGTGTTTTGACTCACGCTTGATGAACGCTCGAGTAGGTTTGAAGAATTGACGTCAGGGGGCTTTGGTGCTTGACAAGCGTCCGAGTGACTAACCTCCAAAAGCTTAGCATTCGACTCTCACCGGACTGTTGCTCTAACAATCAACTTACCTGGGCGTATAGCTCGACCGCTGGACATTCGCTTGAGTACCCCTATGAAAATATAAAATTTTTGACAGTTATTTTTGTATTTTTTTTTCTTTTTTTTTAGCTTAGATCATTTTTTTTATTCTTTCTAATTTAATTAATTTTTTAAAATTCTAAATTTTATCTCTAATTTCTTTTTTATTGTTCTTGAAAGTTATAATCATTAAATATTCTTTCATAATAAATTTTATTTATTTATATTAATTATTGAATAAATTTATTATTAAAATTTATTTATGATAAATTTAGATTAATTAGTTAAATATTTATTTATTTTTTAATTTATTAAAAATATAAAAAATTATTTTAATTTATTACTTTTAAGTTATACAATTTTTTTTTCATAAATATCCTTTTACTTTTAGAGTCAAACATAGATAATTTATGGGTTTACTAATTTAAAAAAGCATTGGGTAGGCATTGACAGGGAAGACAAGCTATGTCAGTTGTTGCACCGTCCACATCTTTTGCAATGGCAAGAGGTCAACAAATACGACCACTTTGTGCTTTTTATATTTTCATTCATTCACATTGTCCAATTATAACAAACAAAAACACACAGCGACGTAGACTTATAATAGTGCAGAATTGTTAGGTTTTGACAAATTATATTCCATGTCGCTGTATCATGATTTTCAAATTATAATTATTATAAAATTAAATTATTAATAAAAAAAATGAACGAATTTTAATAAAAAATTATATATATATATATATATATTTAATATTTATTTTTAATAAATAAATATATTTTTTTATTAATTTTTTAAAAAATATAAAAAATTAATAAATATATATTTTTTATTTTATTAATTAATTAAAGGATTTATTAAATTAACAATACCTACCTGGCAAAATCTTTCCGCTTAAAACTCCATCATTAAAAATAGACCCGCGTCTTCTTTTATAAATTATTCGTTAATTAAATGATAAAACCAAAAACAGAGCAGCAACCTCTGGATTTTCTCTTGCGTGACTCCACAAGTGCCTCTTCACAATCGCATATAGATAATATTGCGACTGCCCAGTTCACCGGACAAATGCAAAAAAACATTTCTGATTTTGCACGGTGAAAAACATTGCTTTCAGATAACTCAGATACCAGCTGGATTGATAGAGCTGAATATGGCATAAGTGACAGATGAACCAGGCTTACACGTGATTAAACAAGCACTTTATTTCTCCACCCACTCACTTTTGCCCTCGGCACTGGCTGTCATTCATCTTGTCAATGAGAATGAATGTGAACACGTCGTTATCCAGAAATATGTGAACAAAATTACTACCAAATACCACGACTTTGGTAGTTGACAGAAAAAGTTATTGTGATGTGCTAAGCTCAAGTAAGTTCAAGAGGAACAAGACACAAAACGTCATACTTAGCTTCAATCCTGCTTATCTTCTCTTGATTCTTATAAGGGTTGATTTTGGTTTTTAGAACCGCCAAGCAACAAAAGCCCAGAAAGCAAAACAGAGCAATAGGTAAAGCAAATGATTTGAGAAACCGTTTTCAAGTCATTAACCACTGTGTTAAGAAAGCAACTAAAGCTCAAGCATTTTTGAATAAAAGGATAAGGAGATTTGCAGAGGAATTTGGTTAAAAAGTTAAAAGTCTGAGTCTTGGTTTTAGTACCGTATTATTTTTATAATGACAAGCAAAGAGATTCTGCTGTTAATGTGCTGGGTGTTCGGCGTTCTTGCCAGGACGTCGTTTGCTGTTAATGTGACGTACGATCACCGAGCAGTGGTGATTGATGGCAAACGTAGGGTCTTGGTATCCGGCTCCATTCATTATCCTCGCAGCACTCCCGCGGTAGCCTAACAACATAAATAGTTTTCTTGAATGAAAATGTATAATTTTTTTATTAACCATAATATTATGTTTATTTGTTGTTATTGTGTAGATGTGGCCAGACCTTATACAGAAATCGAAGGATGGTGGTTTGGATGTAATTGAGACTTACGTTTTTTGGAATGTACACGAGCCAGTTCGAAATCAGGTTTTGTTTCCCATTTAACTTTCCCCTTTGTGTTTGGTTGCAAAGAAAATGCAGGAGAAAAATGAAGATTCTGTTGTTTATGGGAAGTTAAGCGGAGGTTAATTGGTCTCGGATGACATCTTGTAATTTTGTTCTGAGGTGTTTTTACTTCGTTATTTTCTGAAGTATAGCACTGTAATTTTTGATAATTTGCGATGTACAGTACAATTTCGAAGGAAGATATGATCTAGTTAAGTTCGTCAAGTTGGTTGCAGAGGCTGGTCTGTATGTTCATCTTCGCATAGGTCCATACGTCTGTGCTGAGTGGAATTATGGGTAAAGTTTTTTGTTTTTTAAGTAAATTAATGGTTCTTGTTTATGTAGTTTTAATTACGTATACAGGTAAAGTTTAATAAATTTTCCTTTTAATTTTTTACAGAGGATTTCCTCTTTGGTTGCATTTTATACCCGGAATTGAGTTTCGGACCAATAATGAGCCATTCAAGGTTTTTCCCCTGCCTGTTTTATGCTTTCAAGTTGCTAATTTATTGGTGTTTATTAGTTGAATTTTGCATTGCATTGTTTTATGCTCTGCTACAGGCTGAAATGAAGCGATTTACGGCCAAAATTGTAGATATGATGAAGCAAGAGAAACTCTATGCATCTCAAGGGGGACCCATTATTTTATCACAGGTTTTTTTTTCTTTTTCCTTTTATCTTTTATAAATGACGATATTCGGTTTCAATCTTTGCATTTGCATCATTATGCAATGATTTATTTCTGATAACATTCACAGATTGAAAATGAGTATGGAAACATTGATTCGGCTTATGGATCTGCTGCCAAAGCATACATCAAATGGGCAGCGACCATGGCTGTGTCTTTGGATACTGGAGTGCCCTGGGTCATGTGCCAGCAATCAGATGCTCCTGATCCTATTGTGAGTTTCTTACAAAGTGGGATTCTAAATGATGTCTTTTGCGAGAGTTCCTTTATATAATTTTTGCACTTTGATGTGTTAATTGCTTACAGATCAACACCTGCAATGGGTTCTACTGCGATCAGTTCACCCCAAATTCCAACAACAAACCCAAAATGTGGACCGAGAATTGGAGCGGATGGTATGGTGTCTAAACTTGTTGATTCTAATGATCCCGTGTTTGGAAGGGTTGCCCCCTTCAATAAGATTGCCTATATCTCCCTTCAGCGCTTTGCAGAAATTAATCACTGACGTGTTTCCTTATGATTTGCATGCTAGGTTTCTTTCATTTGGTGGTGCTGTACCGTACAGACCCGTAGAAGACCTTGCATTCGCAGTGGCACGGTTTTATCAGCGGGGCGGTACCTTCCAGAATTATTATATGGTATTGAAATGCTTTTGGGAGTTTTTGATTCTTGAACATGGCTCATAAATTTGAATTTTGGACAAATCCCAGACTCTAACAAGAACATTAGTTTTTCTATCAAATTGTTTTGGTTGCAAAATTTCCAGTACCATGGTGGAACTAACTTTGGCCGGACTACTGGTGGCCCCTTTATCTCTACAACTTATGATTATGATGCTCCACTAGATGAGTATGGTATGCTAAACTACCTATCTATCTACTATTATTATTGAAGTTAGATACACTTCCCTATCATCAACAATAGGCTACAACATTTATTGCAGTTGATGTAATGCTAAACAAATTTTTCATAGGTCCATCAGTGAAAGATTTTCACTGTTTTTCTATGTGTGTGTTTCAGGACTTCCCAGACAACCCAAGTGGGGCCACTTAAAAGAACTGCACAAGGCCATAAAGCTTTGTGAAGAAGCACTGGTGGCTACTGATCCTAAAGTTACGTCTCTAGGTCCAAATTTGGAGGTATAAAACACTTGATGAATTAATTTACACATGGGAACATCAGTTCATTTTTCACCCTTTGATGAATCTGTAGATGAGCTCCTTTAAGGCCTCAATTTTTCCATTATTGTCAAAACATGTTATATACTCTTTAGTTTTCTTCTCTGCAAATTGTGCTGTTGATTGCTTACTTTTCATAGATAGGTCACCGGTAATAGTTAAGCAACATAAGACCCAGCCAAATATTGTACTCCAAAATTTATTCATGGAGATCCTTTAGCTTCTGCTGTAAGGCTTGTGATGTAAAAAATTTATTTTTAGTTAACTCATTTTATTTTCCAGGCAGCAATATATAAAACAGGATCAGGATCATGCGCTGCTTTTCTTGCCAACATTGACACAAAGGCTGATGTAACAGTAAAATTCAATGGCAATTCTTATCTCTTGCCTGCTTGGTCTGTGAGCATCTTACCAGACTGCAAGAATGTTGTTCTTAACACTGCAAAGGTCTGCCTTGTTAACTTCATCATGATTATTTTTACTTTTATCTTTTCATCTGAAAAAAGTACGGAATATGTCTTATGTTAAATTGTGATAGTACAAGAATTAAATTCTTCAATTTTTGCAAGACAGATAAACTCAGTGAGTGTGATTCCAAGCTTCATGCGCCAATCTTTGCAAGTTGCTGCTGATTCTTCTGACTCAGTTGGCTCAGGTTGGAGTTATATATATGAACCAGTGGGCATCTCAAAGAATGATGCATTTACAAGACTTGGATTATTAGAGCAAATAAATACTACAGCTGACAAAAGTGACTATTTGTGGTATTCATTAAGGTACTCTTTTCTATTATTTCCACCGCTGCTTTCTTAAGGCATAATTGTTGCCTCTCTAGCCATTTAACCTTGATGTATTAAATATTTTAAATGTTTATTTTCTGGTTGGAAATGGCAGTATTGATATCAAAGCCAATGAGCCTAACCTTGAAGATGGATCTAAAACTGTTCTTCATGTGGAATCGCTTGGCCATGCCCTTCATGCTTTCATAAATGGCAAGCTTGCTGGTAAAGGATCAAATAATGTAGTGAGAAACTTGTATTCATGTATGCTATCTCTTGTTTTATTATTATTGTTATTTTTTTTTACCATGTTTCCTGGTGACCCTTTGTATTGTGTATTTTGGTGAATCGTGATGGTAGTTACCCAGTAGCCTAGGTGAATAGAGATTGACTGGCATTTAGAGAAATCTTGATAGAAGAATGTTTTCTTCTTTATCCTCTTCAGTCTGGAGGACCAGATATTGGGTTCTTTGGACAAATATATAAGTCTTTGGACAAATATATAAGCAATCTTAATGTGGGGTTATATAATACTTTTTTAGATTCCATTAGGTTCACAATGTCAAGGGAGGTCAACCAATTAACTTGTCTTTAGTGTACAAAAGCCTCTGCAATCCACTTGAACTGTGTGCATATTATATTTCCTAGTCTCCAGATTGCTGTATCAAGCTTAATCTCTTGATTGGCATACTATGAATATTTTTATCTAAAAGTGGCCTTTGATTAAGAATATGATTCGTTGAATTTCTACTTGCTTTATAAAATTTATGCAGTTTACAGTTGGGAAGTAGAAAATTATAATGCTTCTGTTACCTATCTTTTGCTATATCCTGTTATTTTTAGCTAAGACCACTAAAAATATTCTTGCTAGCTATCTTGCGTTTGTGGCACTCAGATCTCTCTCATCAGGCAGCTGCTGAACTGGTTCAAACCTCGTAGTTTTAAGTTTTTAGCTTCTAGATAGGGTCTGTGCTGTTACATTCAAATTTGTGTGATAGCAAGTTAAGATCAATCCTGATCCAAAAAATTCATATGATGTTCACAGCTTATCTTCTCAACTTTATGAAGACTTTGGTAATCTAGTCATGAACTTGGCACTGATCTTCTATATTTTAATAATTGGAGCATTTGCAGGAAGTGGAAAAGGCAGCAGTAGTAATGCTAATATTAAAGTGGATATTCCCGTCACACTTCTTCCTGGAAAAAACACTATCGATCTCCTGAGTTTGACTGTTGGACTTCAGGTAGGCCATCCTGAAATAAGAAACTTGTGAGGATTTCATGGAGAAGGGTAACTGTTATTTGCATTACTATTTTTATGGTGACTGAATGTGGTAATTTTTATATGAACAAATTCCAATTAGTTGATATTTTCTAAATGCAAGTAAATATGTGATGTGTATTTACGTCTACCAGAATTATGGAGCTTTTTATGAGAAAAAGGGAGCAGGGATCACCAGTCCAGTGCAGCTGAAAGGATTGAAAAATGGAACTACTACCGATCTCTCTTCACATCAGTGGACATATCAGGCCGGTCTTTCTTTGCCACAATATGTCCAAAAATTTATTGCCTAATAGCGAATATTTACTGAAGGGAAAACATCTATTCATCTGCATATTAATTTCAAATATGCAATCTCACAAGACAACCTTAGCTAAATGATGGAACAGTTATCGAGTTTGTATATTCCAAATTTGTAGACCATATTAGTCTCAAGCAGGATGATGAGCAATAATATTGAATTTATCACCTTTTGTGTTTTTCATTATGAGTGTAGATAGGACTTAAAGGAGAAGAATTACATTTGCCTAGTGGAAGTTCATCACAGTGGGCTTCAAAATCTACCTTGCCCAAGCAGCAGCCATTGATATGGTACAAGGTAACAGAATGTTTCTGTTTTATGTAAATTTTATGTCAATTACATTATCTCAATGCAGTACTAAGGAAACTAGGTGTTTCTGATAAGCTGCAATATTTACTCTTGTTGTGTGCTAAGTCCTTCATGTTGGTTATATTATGTTATTCCAGTTTGAATATTGTATTTCTGATAATTAAATTGACAAGTGGCATAAATCATCTGAGCACTTTAAATCAAGCAGTCAAGAAGATCTAGAACAATGATGCTCGGAAAGTTTTGTAAATTTTGTTTTAAAATTTTTGAAGGACTTAATTGGGTCCAAAATATAGTTCACATGATGCAGAAAACAATAAACGTGGGATAGTAGAATCATGCTGGTTCACTGGCTCTTACCAGTGACACAACTTACCCTTATGAATGGGATGGATTTCCATCTCATTAGAGTCTTACTGGCTGCTGAAACTGTAAATAGAAAGAATTATTAACTCACGGACAAACTTAGTATGGTTTAACAGTAAACTAAAAATAAAAATAAGAAATTGGAGTACCAGTAATAGTGCGTAGAAGATGGACACAGCTGTTTTATGGAGCCAACTGCTTAGATGCTAACAAAAAGCCATGTTTGTTGACTTTAGACAACATTTGATGCCCCAGCTGGAAATGAACCCGTTGCTATAGACTTCACAGGGATGGGGAAGGGTGAGGCATGGGTGAATGGACAAAGTATCGGACGTTACTGGCCAACTTATGTCTCTGGAAATGGGGGTTGCACCGACTCTTGTGATTACAGAGGAGGTTATAGTTCAAACAAATGCCTTAAGAATTGTGGGAAGCCATCTCAGACACTGTAAGTACTACTACACAGAAAAAATCAGAAACCTTTTCAGATTTTTTTTTCTAATATCAACTCTCTCACAGGTATCATGTACCCCGTTCCTGGATGCAACCAAGCGGAAACACTCTTATTTTGTTTGAGGAAATGGGAGGGGATCCAACACAGATTGCTTTTGCTACAAAACAGATTGGAAATTTATGTTCACATGTGACAGAGTCTCATCCTTTACCTGTAGATATGTGGAGTTCAGACTCAAAAATCCAAAGAAAATCAGGGCCCATGCTATCACTCGAGTGCCCATCTGCTAATCAGGTCATATCTTCAATAAAATTTGCAAGTTATGGAACTCCTAGTGGCACTTGTGGGAGTTTTAGCCGTGGACGATGCAGCAGTACTAGGGCTCTTTCCATTGTACAGAAGGTGCGATTTCTCTCACATTCTTGATAAGAGCTCTGACAACTCTCTTTGAACTCCTTTTTGAAAAAACCAATTAAATTTACCGGTATTAGTCTGTACTTAAAAGAGTTTACTTCTACAGGCTTGCATTGGATCTAAGAGTTGTAGCATCGGTGTATCAACTAATACATTTGGCGACCCATGTAAAGGAGTAAAGAAGAGTTTAGCAGTAGAAGCTTCCTGTACATGACGAGGTAATGCTCGAAGCATTCACCTTATATTAAGTGTTCCTCCCGCTGACTAATCGAATAAGAGTTGTAATGCTCAAAAAGAACCTCATACTGAAGTGTTTTTATTAGCAAAAAAAAATCTAAAAAAGGGTGTTATCTAATTTTAGAGTGCTCAGATCACTGTGCAAGAGAATTGTTGTTTGTCATTGGTGAAGAAAATTGGTAAACTGCGCAAGCCTTTTTTAGATTGCAAGAACAAACTCCAGTTACAATCTTGCAAGGTAGCAAGTTCTTCCTTTCTTAAGAATGTGGTTTGGACCAAGTAAAGCATTTTAACACTATTAAGACTATAACCAGTGACGAAGCATGAAAAACTCGCCAACATATGTTCTTTCATGTGACCGTCCGATTTAACTTTCTTAAAGGAATTTAGCATAGACTATTTCAGGAGTTGTCTGCATTAATATATGTTACAGAGTATCTACAACTTTTGACATTCCTTCACTTAATATAATAATAAACTACCATTGTTTGATAATCATAGAGAGATCGGATTGACGGTCATAAATTACCACAAATTTTCAAGCATGATGAGCTTTTGTCGACTTTCAGTCAAGGTTATTATTTCATTAGCGAAGCAAAACTTGGGAGGATGTTCTGGAAGGAAATATGAGAAATTTTGCCCTTCTCTTAGATGAGTTGAAAGAACAAGTCATTTGATGATATAAACCATTAGAACAAGCATACCACATATGATGATGTTAACCTTATCATAGGTCTGGAAAGCTAGATTAGCAGATAGTCATCCTAACAGATTGTGAAAAAAATGATTTTATCAGCTTGATCTTGAATAAATAGTTTACATGAATTAAAGCATTCTGCTGGCACTTGGTTACCTTATGACCGAAGGATGGCGTAAAACTATATGAAGACGATAAAATTTTGTAGCCCTTGGAACAAGGCAAAAATATGGAGACAGACAAGATGCAAACTTTAGATGACTGATAAACAAAGAATAATAATGTCACAGGAAAATAATGGGCGAAATATGCAGCCCTTATTTGTGATACAAATACATTAATAACATGCACAACTTGCTTGTATCGGTTATCAATATTGAGCAACTCCTTCAATTGCAGCAGACCTGGGATGCCCCTGGAATCTGCAAACTTTGCAGAGAGGTGAATAGAGAGATGGAGTTTGGTACTTGTCCTCCCCGCCCATTATTGGCATGGGAACTCCTTTCTTGACTGGGCTAACGTAGTCTGGCCTGTAAGTTTTTCCCAAAACTCCCTCAACAAGTTTTGATAGGTTCGAAAACCTGAACTGTGTCTCCAAGTGAGCGAAAGCATCATTGGCTGGTAACTGGTAGTTGTGAATCCTGTTTTCTTCTGCTCCAATAGGTCTAATCTTCACATCCATTTCCAACAGGCCAGTAACTGTGACTCTTACACTGTTTGTATCGTCAGTTCTTTCTACCACAACTTCTCTTCCATCATTTATCTTCCATTCGGCCTCCCCATGTGTAGGAACATTAACTATCTCACCATCCCATCTTAAAATGAGAGCATTCACATTATCGTCCCAACGTGAGATTCTCCTAGTAGCAATGGCAAGGGTGTGAGTGTCGAACATAACGGCAAGAGCTTGCACCCATGTAAAGTCACGAGTTCTTCCCTCAGGTCGAGTTCCGATTAAGTGAGCATTGATTTGAAGGTTGTCATCGGAGACTATGGCAAAGTCTCCCCCCTTTGCTCCATGAAAGTAAAACATAACCCCATCGCCACCAACAAACCTAGGATCATAGCAAAGAGAGCCAAATCCATTGCAGTTCGGTTTTCTCCCTGCCAAACGCTAATACATTAGTTAGCAGGCATTATCATGGACTTGTAGCATATTTTCAGGCATTTACGTGACTCTTTTCCCAATTTTCCTAAAGTTTTAGTTTTGAATTTGAGAGTTGGATATTATTTATTTGTAGACAAAACGAATTAGCGGACTTCAGATTCGGCTTACCAAAAGTGCATTCCTTTAAGACCACTAAATTTCTTGTTTGACATGGCATTCAATATCAAAACCAGAAACTTGTGCATTAAGTACGTAAATAAAGGGAAGAGAACAATAGGCATGCATTTGATTCTCTCAAGATCTCACAACTTCATACCAAGTTAACCAGTGAAGCCATATGAATCTGATACCTACATGCGAATCAACTTATACATATCTTTAACTTGCAAAAAAGCCATTTCTATAGTACGTATATATCATACAAATAGAGAAGAAAAGAGGGTAAGTTATCAGCTAAACTTACACTTGCAAGTGACTTCGCACTTGCTACTGCAGTCAATGAAGCATCCCTTCCTCTTCTTATTCTGCCTTGGCTTCCTCTGTGGGCACTCAGATGGACACACGAGCGTTTTCTGGTTACAGGCCCCTCTTGCCAGACAGAATGCTCGTTCCTGGCTTGACGGTAGAGGTGTCAGCAAGAGGTAATGTGTAGAAGCAGCATCAAATTCACCCTTCTTACCGCTTTTCTTGTTTTTATTGCCATTCACATTCGGGTCCACTTGACCTTGAACAAAACTAGCATCCACTAAAATGAATGCTATTACAAAAGCCACCAGAAAACTTGACATTCTCGTATCGATATCTCTTTGCATAAAAGGATAGAGATTGTATTTGTTTCTCTTGTCTTTTAAAAGTATGTCGTGTGAAATGTGAGGAGGGACTATATAAAGGAATTGATAGGAGCAAGTAAGCCTTGGTGTTCGGCTAAATTCATGTGAAGTTTCTTCTTCCTATAAACAGACAGCTGAGGAACAGCTCTTCTGCTATTATTCAATGATTGTCTATTGGGGAAATGGATTTGACCAAATAGTTGTAGACTCTGTTTTAGCATATTGTTAATATTTTCAAAAACTTCAGATGTGTGCTTGCTTTAAGTTTAGAGAAGCAAGGTTTTAGAAACAGCTTTTCCGAAAAATGTTTCAGAAAATGCACATAAACAGAATTACCCCTGCCTTAATTTGTTTGATTTGTCTATTTTCTAGCTTTGCACTAGTGCTCTTACTTTTGTTATACATATACATACATACATACATACATATATATACATATACATACATACATACATATATATATATATATATATGTGGTTTGTCCAAATTTCCTCAACTAGCAACCACGAGCTATATTGTAAACAAATGATACCCCTAACCTAATGAAGGCATAAAAGGGTTGAAATTATTAATGCTTGAAGTGAGAACCGAATGAATTAAAATAAATTTTGAAGGATTTATTGAGACAATGGAGATCACTACAATGCCCACCTCCTCTCTGGGTAAAAAAGAAAAAAATTAGTTGCACTTTAGACTATTTTGATCGGTAAAATAACATTGTTCTTAACATATATTACCTCTGGTAACTCATTTGTTTAAAACATTTAGGATAAATGGAAGTTAAAAGCAGCACTATGTCATGAATGTGAGCACATTGTTTCCTTTTCTTTATATCAACGATACGATAAGAGTTGCGCTTACCAAAAATTTTGAGTCAAGTCAGTGGTTTGTGCATGCAGAGACGTGGAACTTAAATCTACTAAACAAACTTTTTCAGAAGCAATCAAACAAAAGCTTTATATTACCGCAAATCTAGACCGCTTTTTTCCATTTTAACCAAAGAAATTTTAGGATCCCTAATTTGAATGGTAACTTAAAAGTGTGAGGAGAAGAATTATGAGCAATTAGCCTCTGCATTCTTGTAAGAGGCAAAGTGAGGTAGTAGTTCCCTTTCTCTAATCTATGGTGCAGAAAATGGCCATTCGGGTGCAAATGGCTATCCTAGCTTCCTAGTCAAAGGTACCATTATCATTCTCTGAGCCATTGGAGACACAAATCTTTGCAGGGTATATAATGAATAAGCTCTGTTACTTGTTAATTACGTCAAAATACACGTGATTAGGGGTTCTCGATCAATCTTATGCGTTTCATAACGTGATATATATATATATATATCTGTTATGAACCACCAAATTCGATCAGAGAATAGAAAACTAATAGGCATTTGAATATTTATGTACAACATCACCCCATGTTCGATCTTGTCGTGCAATATTAATTATATTGCCGTTTGTTCATTCTTTGAGATGTGAGAAGCTTTGGAGTTCACTAATTTTACATGAATCGGAATCATCTATTAAAGTTGAACATGTGGTTGAAGCGGGGATATCTGGGACGTGCTGACATGGTTTTCGCATCCAATAATTAGGGTAGGTTTTAGACTTTTTTTTTAAGATAATAATACTTCTTGAGTGAAAAAGCTTATCAAAAATATATCTGAAAGCCCTTTTGAAAGAAAGTTTATCAAGTACTTTTCCAGAAAGTGCTTTCAAGTACTTTTTTTATTAATCCCAAAGTCAACTATTAGATAACAAGTTTGTTGCGTCAAAAATTGTCCAAATCCCAACTCTACTTTGGACAACTCTATACAAATTGATGATTTTTGAAACTCATCCTCCCGGGACAGAAATGCATAATTGCTAGCCCTTAATTTTCGGCTGGTATTTTGGGATGAAACTGCTTTATATAGATTTTTATACATACTCGTATCCTGGAGGATGAAATCACAATGATTGACTTCAGAAAATAATGTACCGGGCAACTTTCATGGCCCTTATTTATATATTAAATAAAATTGTCAAACATATAAAAAATGTATGTGTACACCTTGATACATTGGATGCCCATTTGGTGTACCATCGATGTAAAAAGAACAGCATAATTTTATTTTATCTGTAACACATATGAGTCTTGAGATGACAAATTTCTTAGATTGATGCGGACCCAGATGGCCTTTCGAACCTGCAAACCTTGCAAAGAGGAGAAAAGAGTGATGGAGTTTGGTACCTGTCTTCCCTACCCATCATTGGCACTGGCACACCTTTCTTCACTGGACTAGCATAGTCTGGCCTGTAAGTCTTGCCCAAAACTCGTCCAACAAGATCAGACAAGTTGGTGAATTTGAACTGAGTTTCCAATTGTCATTTGGCAACTGATAGTTGTGAACTCTGTTCTCTTCTTTGCCAATTTGTCTAAGCTTTACGTGCAATTCTGTCGAGCCATAAACTTTAACTCTCGCATGGTTGGTATCATCTGCTCTTTCAATCAGCACTCGTCTTCCATTCTGCACTCCAGCAGTAGCGATGCTAATGGCTTCATCGTCCCATCTTATCGAAAGTGCATCAACATTATCATCCCAATGTGAGACTCTCCTTGCAGCAATCACAAGAGTGTGTGTATCAAACGTGACAGCAAGGGCTTGCAGCGAAGTGAAGTTGCGGGTCCACCTTGAGGTCTGGTTCCAATGAAGTGAGCATTTATTTGGAGGTCATCGTCTGATACAATGGCAAAGTTTCCTTCCTTGGCTCCATAGAAGTAGAACGTCACACTATCTCCACCAACAAATCGAGGATCATAACACAAAGACCAATATCCATCACAGTTTGGTTTCCTCCCTGCCAAATAACATGAATTGGATATGAATTTACAATGAATAGTTAATTGTTTGTTCATCGAATCAAAGTACTTGGTGTGCTAAACAGATAGATTAGTATTATTTTATTGAATTGATATACAAATGGCATGATACAGTTGATTCCAATCTTAATTTTTGCAGCCAATATTTTATCGAAAAAAGTGCCATATGTGCGAAGTCACAAATTTATAAAGTTTTAAAAAAGAATTAACATAACTGAGAAAGTAACTAGACTTAACACTTGCAAATAGCTTCACATTTGCTGCCGCAGTCGACAAAACATCCCTTGTTCCTTCTATTCTTATTTGGATTTTTCCCAGGACATTCAGCTGGACATAAAGAGTTTTGTAGTAGCAAGCCCCTTTGCCTTAACAGAAATGTCTTTCCTACCCAGATGCCAATGGTGTCAACCCATCATAATTTGTTGCATCAGGATCGTTATGTCTCCCTTTTTTCTTGCCTTTGCCATTGCCATTGCCTTTGTTTCCATTTCCACTGCAATTGCCTTTGTTTTCGTTCCCATTATGATCCCCTTCGTTGTCATTTCCACGTTTCCACTGTCATCGCCCTTGTTAGCATTTCCATTTCCGTTGTTAACGCATTTCTTTCCATTTCCGTTGTTGTCACCTTTATTCCCTTCTCCATTGTTGTTGTCACTGTTGCCACTGCCTTCACCAAGAGCAGCTTCTGTGCAGATTAATAAAACAATGATAGCCTCCAAACTATGTGCCATCTCTATTATCGAACTGCACTGTTACTTCATCTTCTCCAGTAATTGCTATTATTCAAATGTAAGGAACATGCAGAAGAGATAAGATGACTAGCCTGGAAATGAAAACATTTATCGGGGAGAAGTTCAAGAATAATTGGTCCTTTGAGTCAGGCTTAATTTTTGTACATCTTTGCTTCATCCTGCAAACAATACATGGTGAATAAATCTCCGAAGTCTAACAGGTATTCAAATGGAATAATTTAGCTTGTGGGATTAAACCAAATAGTTGTATAAGTAATCTTATCATCAATTTCTTTTATGAAACTTGAAGCTGTTTAGCTTCTGATAACAAACAAGTTTGTATAACATTAAATACGAAAGTTTCCTCCCGGTTTTGCATACAACTACCAATTACTACTGAAATATAAACCTCTCGAGAGCTCCGTGGGCAAGCATCAAAACTTGGGTTAAAAATTTAATGCCTGAAAGTCAAGAAAAAATTGTGATTACGTAGGGTGTGTGAGATTTTGAACGGCAATATTTTAATTCTATGAAGATGTTAAGGATTTACGTTGACATTTGAAGTCGAGTTTTGCGGTTCCAGTAATATGTTTTGCTTTCATAAGTCAAAAACAACAGTGGTTTCTTTAAGTAGCATGCAGCAGCGAAGGTATAGCACCTCGTAAGCAAGAAGTCACCTACATTCAAAGACACAGGAAATGAAGTAAGACGAGGCATTGGCGCCGGCCGTGGAGCTTGCACACCCGGCAAGTGTGGAGCTTTCTCAGCCGCACTTGAGGCACTAAACAAAACAATAACCACCCCGGTATAAATAATAGTTTATATTATTTAATTAAATAATATTATTATATTAATAATACTAATATGATAAAATTTAAGATAACGTAGGCTTAACTGCAGTCTTGCTGTAAAAGTTGCACTGTTAACTCCTGGCTGTACGTTTTGTTTACGCAGAGGTCAGGTGAGGACTCTGTATTCTTCTGCCTTGGAACTGCAGTTCTCACGATCCAAAATACTTATTTAATCACGACTAATTATGTATTTGTAATAAGTGTGATGGAAGAATCTTCATGTTCGTATTTAATGTTCATGATTCATAATCATCAGCGTGGACGGCTACCCACCCTGCCATTTTCTCAATCTACTGTTGCTTACAGGAATTCGTGAATCTGCCCGCCAATATAACTTATAAATTTATTTTTAAAAAATTTGTAATATTTAAATTATAATTTTTAATTTTTTATTTATTATCTTTTAAGTGATTTATTTTTTATATTAACTATAATAAAAAAAAATTAAAATTCTTAATGTTAAACTCATGACTTAGTGTTTAATAACTTAATTTTTTTAAATTTAATTTAAAGTTTAAAATATATTTATTATTTTATAAATATTTTAATAAATTAAAATCAAATTTATTAAGAATTTAATTTTATTTTGATTTTAGGTCAAAATTAAATTATACTATGCAATTTAACCCAAAAATCTATTGTTGTTTATTATAATTTTGGTCTGAATATATAAATACTAAGTTTTGGTAATTTTTTATAATTTAGCTAAATTATAATTAATGTCAAATTACCCTATTGAAAAAAAATAGGGTAATTTGACATTTTATTAATGATTTTGTATCAAAATTGGTTTTAAATGAAGGTTTTGTGTGTGTGTTGGCTGTGAACATGTAATATCCAAATTTTATACTAAAAATTTAAATATTTTATGAGAACTTTCAAAAAAAAATATTATAAATTTTTTACAAAATATTAATATTTTGTAAAATCATATAAAATGATTTTGACATTTTCTTCAAATTATTGTAGAAATTAGCCTCCACTTTTAACAAATTGTTAAAGTAATCTTAATGTTTGTCAATAATCTAATCTAAATCTTTAAATTTTTAGTGTTCATTTTCATTGTATTTTAATAAGTTTCATAGCATCAAATCGGGTTTCTCTTCAACATCGGATCGTGTTTCTCTCAGGCGAAGAAGTCCCCTCTCTTCTGGCAAAGGCGTTCCTCCGACAGCAACCTCTTATTTTCTCTCTCGACGCTACGTTTGTTCGGAACTCTCGACATTATTAGCTTTAGCTTTTTGATCAAGAAAAAATTTTTGGTCTGACCAAAAATCAAATTAGGCTTTCTAAAATTTGGGCTACAAAGTAAAAATAAAATAAAAATCCCTTTCAAAATGTAAGAAATGTCACAAACGAGATTGATAGTCGTGATAAAGCATAAATGGGCCCAAAAGGGAACTTCGCACATTTGGTACTCTTCTTACAAGTGCCCGGCAGTCGATTGATGTGTGTCCATTTGACCAAGACATAATACACTCACTTCGTGCGTGCCTCAAGGTCTAATTCACAAATGCAAAGTTAGTTTATTACCACTGAATGCAGAAAGTTTAAAACTCTATTGGTGACTAAGGGGAATTAGTTTACTGCCACTGACTTTCAGAAAAGGATTTCATCAACTTGATAAAAGCACAGTCGGAGATATGACATCATACAGTTTAAACTGATGATCTTGATGCAAATTGGGAATTCTGGAAATAATTCATGGTGCATGTCATATGCATGCATGCATGCACGCAGACACATCTTACCTACACGGATTGTGGTTTTATTGAAATTTTACAGATATACACAATACATGGGATGCAGCACAAATATCCGCCTCAACAACAGCAGCCTGGGAAGAATATTTCCCTTTCAAAGATTTTGAATATCAACATCTGTGTAAAATCTAACAATTAGCAAAATGACAAAAGGAATTCAGAAAACATATCAAAGATATTTCATAGCTATCTCAATGCTACTACAGAAATATAGGAAGATCAATATTAGGTTGTTGGTTGAAACTTAGATACTCTTCTCCAGCAGCAACTGTGCCACTTGAGGTCCCTTCCCCAACCTCACTTGCCAATTTCAAGAAGTAACTATGCCTGCACAAGCAACTTTCTTAGTGCCCATACGAGACCATAAGCATAATAACACTTAAAATGAATGATCTACCATCGAGTATCTGCTGTCAATTCAGGATGAAATGCAGTCCCTAGCACCTTCCCTTGCTTTACAGCAACAATCACTTTCTTTTCAGGCATGGCATTCTCCTGAGATACCCAACATCACAATAGAAATCAAAAACTGACAGCTAAAAGAGATCAAAAGACTGCATTTATCATTTTTCAGTAGCATGATGCACATAATACATTCCATTGCCAATATATGCTTTTATTATTTTTCTATAAATTAGGTAGTAGCTGCATCTTCGACATTTAAGGATTATAATAGCATTTTTTCCCCTTGATACTCCTTAACCAAACCCCCAAACTCAAAACAAACCTAAGTACCCCCAGTGCATGCAGGCAGGATTATAACCAAGGATCAAACATACAATGCCAAGAGGCCTGAGCAGCTAGACTGGTTTGTATCCCCAAAGGAATTGTCATATCATCATAAGCAGCAAAAAGACAAGCTCAACAGGAGACAGGGAACTTTTAAGTAGGAAAAAAACAAATCAAAACCATTCAACCATAGAATTTGTTACATTAACATGTAAGAGAGAAATACCCAATCATGGACCTCTAAGCCAGGCCAAAAACCTACCAAGTCATAAATTCCAAACACAAGGTGTCCAACTATGAATTTAGAGGCCCTTTTGGAGGACTTCTGATTCAAGATCTCCCCAAGAGAACTATTAGAAGAATTTTATCTCATATCACCATTGGCCTTGTATAGGTTGCTAATGTAATTATCTCTTAAGTAATTTTCAACTCTTTTCGTTAAAACAAACTGAACATTGAGATCCCTAATTGCAAAATATATAAGCAACCAGACAATTTTCAAGAAATAACAAAATGGCCAATTGCACAAAAAGAAGACAACTTTCAAGAAAATTGTGTTGTATGTTATACTTCACTTTATGCTATTGCTGATCAATAAACTGTAATATAAAAGAGCATATAGCAAACCTCTTGGATTTCCACAGTAGAACTCAAATACAAAACCTTGTTTGATGGTACAAGATAATCAGCAAGGACTTCAACATCTGGTCCTACTTCAAGGACTGCAGGAGCACGGATGAAAACTCCACGAAATGTCTCAGGACCACCTTCCTTAGAAGCAAGCTCTGGCACTGACAGCTCTGCTTCAAAGCTTTGAATCTAAGCAAATATGATTCATCAACAAAGTTGACAAGAATTAGTACTTGTGTCACTAACACAGAATTATTAATTAGCATCTCTAATAAGCAGGATAACATGCTTATTGCTAAAAAAACACATGCAAAAAAAGATGCAAAATAAAAATATGATTAAATGTTGAGACCATTCATAAATCACTTCTTACATGCATACAATATGTACAACTATGCAATTGAACGAAATAACATGATTAAGATCATTAAGTAAATTTTCTCAGGCTTCATTGACTAGTTGACATTACATATGGAATTCAATGGATTTAGAGGTAATCTTCTCCTTGAAAACAAGTACTGGCACACTCAATACAAACTCCATTTTTTTATGCATAAGATCAATCCAAACTGTATATTCGCCATACCAAATGCAGCATAACAATTCATGAATCTCAAATTCTGATTCTCAAAATTTCTTATGGATTTTAGCAGGTCCCAGTATATTCTTAAAGGATATATGCTCAGATGTTCATTGGGTTACAAGATTATGTGAGGAAATTAATGAACACAAATGAGTACATGGATGCAAATACGTCAGCACTACAAATAAAAATGCAAATTGGCATTACAACATTCGATCTGATCCTGTAAATGATCCAGCTATTATGATCCAGCTATTACTCAGAAGATGGAACCCACATTTTACAAATGATCCCAATCCAGAAACTGTCTATGTAACGATTATGAACAAAAGAGTGCCTCAGTCTCCACCAAATCCTATATATCCAGGTTTCTTGAACCCATTTTGAAATAGCAGATGTAGCTCACCAAGGCAACACAGAATATAATTCCAACAATTAATTGCGTGCTTTAACCATCTTGGACAAGGTACATACGATGTATTCAAGGGCATACCTGACTGCCAAAGAAATTTCTATGTATGGTACAATCAATCCCCCCAACTAGTTCTTGTCCTCCTATTTTCTGTCCTGGAAAAGTCAAGGTACTAGGCTTTTAAGATTTTTACCGATCGAAAGCAAATAAAAAACAAGACACAAAAAAAATGCTAAACTGGTGGCAAAAGGTCTAATGAAATGCAAATCTCAGATTAAGAAGAAATAATTGACAAAAGAAAATCCCACCAGCTGCTTTGTTTGCCAAGAAGATAAGACCTGCACAGGTGCCCCACACTGGCTTTCCCATTTTAACGAACTCGCGCAATGCAGGAAACTGCTCATACATGAAGATAAATAAATAAGTTTTGCTTCTTTGTTGGATAGCATAGTAAAAGAAAAGCTAGGACTACAATGGCATATTACAGACTGTTGTGCTTCTACATTACTCTGACTGAACAGCAATTAAGTGATTGATAAACACACTTTTATTTGGCATCTAATGTTTACTACTCACCCTCACACTTACGATATCCGATGATTTTATCCACAACAATTGTCCCACACTTACTTTTAAGTCCAGAACATTTCTTCCCCCTTTTTTCAGCTACAATCTATATATTATTCATCATTTAAATTCAAATCAAAATACTACGTTTCTTTCAGGAACAACTAGTAAGTCAATTCTCTATCTTGGTAAAATTATTTCAACAATAAAAGAACCCATTTCAGCTAGCGGCAATTTCTCTCAAAACTGCCCACTCTCTGTCCTCATCCAAACAAAAGAAAACAAAACAAAATATAGAGAAAACTTAAACATAAAAAATACATTAAAAAAAAGATAACACTACACATTGAGAGACTGACCAGGTTGTGGTACTCGGCGAGCTTGGCCATAGTGGTGCTTTCACCTCCAGGAATGATAAGAGAGCTCACATTCTCAAGCTGCTCCGGCTTCCTTATTTCTACTCCCTTCACTCCTAGCCTCCTTAGAACTGCACAATCAACAAAAAACATATATCGCTGGATTTTCTTACAGTATATGAGCAATTCATGCAGAAAAAAAAATCCGAATAGCTATAAAACAAATCATGTGCGAGCAAAGGGAGTGTGCCTGCTATGTGTTCGTTGAAAGATCCCTGTAACGCTAGAACGCCGACGACCATGGTCACGAATGCTTGCTTGCTAGCCGCCTCTCTTCGCGTGCGCACGCAAGTCAAATGAAATAAGAGAAAAGTGAGAGACCCCGTGATGTTTTAAAACACACGGACCTTTCGTTTCCTATGGCCTGCGACGTTAGTTTCCAGGCTTTCGCCCATATTTTTTAAATTCAAAAAAATTATAATAAAACCATATTTTCATATACCTCCCTGTAGTTTTGTAAAATCATATATAAATTTAATTATTTAAAAAAATAACAAAAAAACCTTTTCACAGTAAAACCAGTACTAAACTAACTTTATCTTTCCATATATGTACATGAAAATACTTTTACATAACTCTTCTAAGATTTAAAAAAATTATATATAAATATATATTTTGTAAAAAACTAAGAGAAAATACTTTTCAAATACAAAACATATCAAATAATAAATGTATAAAAATAATTTAAATTGAGATAAAATATATGAAATGAAAAAAAAATTAAAAAAAATTGTAATATTTTTTATTTTATTCACTTTGATCTCTAAAAACAAGGATTAACAATACTACATAGTCTGAAATTTTATTCAGTATTTCAATTCGTGTTTTAATTATTTTTTAAAAATTTGTATTGTAATTAAGTCTGAAATTTAAATGTGTCCTCGGAGAGACTGTAGATGGCATCGTTATCCAGAATCATTTCAATACCTAATCGAAAAGCATGGTACAGCAAATCAAGAGCGTGTTCACACGAGAGTAAAGAGGGCATAGATCCATTCGTGTTGGATGGTGGGTTCCAAATGGGACAAGCAAGAAGCAGCGATTATCACCGGAAGTTTCCATGCTCGGAAGAATCCAATTTTGTGTACGTTGTTTTCATTCGGTTCTGTTATGCAAAACAAATAGTTCAACTCACGTGGGCCATCATCCCAACTGCCGTTTCTTCTTTCTTTTCTAATAACCATTTCGTTAATTATTTTAATAAAAAATTAAGTTTATCTTATTTATTTTTATAAAAATCTTATAAATTATAAATATTTTTAAATATATTAAATTTTTTTCATAATTATTTTTATTCATTTGATTGTGTACAGAAGAAGAGTTTACAGATGATTCGGAATTTTGTTTTACTTATAATAATAAAAATGTAATTTATAATTTTTTTTAAAAAAAAGCTCTCGAGTTTATTATAAATATTTTTTAAAAAATTATTGAATAGTCTAAAAAATGTTATTTTATTTATGAAAAATATTTTTAAATGTTATGAATTATTAAAAATATTTTTAAATATAAATAAACTTTTCATTTAAATAATTAAAATCACGAAAATTCACAAAAACTTTAGACGGCCGTCAGACGCTGATCAAGTATTTAACATTGATAATTACCCGATTTCGCTTCACAGTTTTTCTTTTCATCCGCCTCGTTTTCAAAATCTTTTGCCCTTTTTGTCCCTCAAAATCTACGGATCAGCGTAATCTCTCCCTCTGTTTGGACCTCGGGGTTTCGATTTCACATTTACTCTGAATCGGATCGATTTAGGGTTTCCAAATCGGTTTTGTACTTTCTTCTCACTTTTTTAAATTTACGGTGTTTTGAAATTGGTTTAGAATCAAGCGTGTTGATTGTCGGGTCATAGATAGGGTTTTCAATTGTCATTCCAGTAACTATTAGGTACGGCTTCAAGAATCGAATTTCGTTTTATACGGATATATAATATATTAATTATTCGTGGTTGATGGCGTCTAACAGCGCTAAGAAAGTTTCATCTTTTTGAAAAAAAAAGGCTTAAATTTAATCTTGGTAGTATTTCATTTAATATTGATTTGTGACAGTTATTTTATTTTATTTTTGAAAAGGTCAACTTATTGTTGAAGGTACATTCATGAGGTGGTGGTGAATACTGAGGCTGCATTTGTGTACTATAAACTGGATTAATAGCGATGTTGTGTCTCAATCGAAATGGTTTTAATATCATAAGTTGTTTCTTTCATTTGGCGGAGTGGCATCCACTGGAATAAACTGAATTGGGCTCGAACGCCCTCTCTTTAGAACAGGTTTGTCTTTCGTCTGTTTTAAGTATTTCAATTGTGTGTTATAATCCATTGGTTCAAGAACGGCGAAGTCCCAGAACACCCAGTTTTGATTCTAGGTCAAACTAATGGCAACCAACATGTTAATCCAATTTTTTTGGGGGGATTTGCTAAAGGTATTCGGATGAAAAATTCTGTTAACATTGTCAGGACGATTAAAATTAAATGTCAAATTTTCGATGGACAAGAGTTGGACCAGTAGCTGAACTTTTTTATTTATTATTTATTTTTATTTTTGTACGTTTATGATCTTATAGTGAAACATATAGAAACCCCACACCTCCATCAGTATTTATTGGTTTAGTAATATTTGTATTATAAAGAACGTAACTTCTGTGCTAATTTAATGGAAGAGGCTATTCTTCATATTGTTGTTGAAGTAAGTCTTTTGCACATTTTCAGGTTTTGCAGTCAATTTTTTATTGCGGTTGCTGGGAGTTTTAGTGACTTCTTCGAGGTTTTCAAGGTTTTTCATGTTTTAGCAAGAGCTGTTCGTTGGTTGGAGCTATGGGCTGTTGTAGTTGTTTCGGGTTCACTAGAAGAAAGCCCAAGCAATCATTGATGCCTATTTCTAGATTGAATTATCGAATTTCACAGGAGTTTTTGTTAGATGAAGAAATAGATGATGACGATGATAATTCTTATAATGGTGAGGCTACTACTCATGGAGATGGAGATGATGGTGAGCCACAGAATCATGCCAAACACTCTGAAGAGATTTTGAGGTTAAGAGAACAGAATGGAATGATTTGCAGACGATATCCTGTCAAGGAAACTAACAAACTTGTTCGATCACAGGTTAGAATGATGATGAAACAAAATTGAGACTTTTGCAAACTCAAGAATGGCATATTAGTATTTATGGATGAGCATGGTGATGTATTATCTTTGAACTGAATACAACTTGATTATTAGTAATTCTGGCATCCATGCATCAGATGTCGTGCTATTTACGCTCAGTGCACATGCAGCATGGTAGCGTATCTGCTTTGAAATTAGTCATTTTATTGTTTTGTCAGTAATTAGACTGGAAGTGATCATTTCTTTTATTTTAGTGTCCTTGTGGATGCCTGTCAATCTTTGAGGTTTTCCTTATTTATAGTTGGTCTTGTTGGGTTGTTCTTCACATTTTGGTATCTTCTCAGTATAAATTTGGATTCAGTGTGTAACTGCTAATGAAACCAATTTAAGTAGCTTACACTTTGTTTTGTGTTATCTCACTGAGCACTAGTCAATTAATGATTTTTCTTCTGTGTGCATCTAATGTGATGTTATTTGAAATTTCTCTTGTTTTTGGGAAGCAATGCTGTGAAACTGACATTAAAGGAGGAACTAACTTGAGAAGTCATATGTGCTACATGCATGTCTAGGTGCTTGTTTGAATTTCATAGTCATATATGAATGAATTTTAAAAGTGGGTCTTCTCTCTTGTAATATAACAGTAAAATATTGTGTATGGTGGTGTATTTTCCAGAATGAAAATGGGACTAAGATGATCAATGAGTATGTGCATGAGCGTAAGATTGGTGCTGGTAGCTATGGGAAAGTGGTAAGCATTGGTTTGGTAGATGTTATATTATGTTACTTGCTTGAAGAAATTGATTGTTTTACTGGAGCCCTTTTGCTTCTTCTGCAACAGGTTCTATATCGAAGCTCTGTAGATGGGAAACATTATGCAATTAAGGTACTATTTCTATGTCTTGATGCAGAACCTTGCATGTTTTCATGTAAAGCGAGTAGGTTGTAACAGATAAGGAGCTATCACTCCACTTTCATGTAAACATAATAGGCTAGGATTTATCTGAAATCTGTATTGTGATATCTTGAAAAGTACTACTATTTTTTTTTCCTTTTTAGTTGTAGGATGTATAAATAAAATGATGTTTGATGTGTTCTGTTTCTTTGAAGTTTATACCAAAATAAGGTATGCCTTTCATATCACGTGAGTTCTATGTTTCAACCGCAGGCATTTCATAAGTCTCATTTGTTAAAGCTGCGTGTTGCTCCTTCAGAGACTGCTATGACTGATGTGCTTCGTGAGGTATCTGCCCGTAGGCTTCTGTTTTGATATTTTTTTGTCTATATCATGTGATACATGTTGCACAGTTGTGATTGGGGGTTCATATTTAATCTTTGGGAAAATGCTTCAGCTTCATTCCAATCAAAAGCACTCTAATGTGGTTCATTGGAGTAAATACTTTTTGTGCACAATGTCGAGGGTACATGCCTTCGTTGCATTCATACTTTCTATTGTGTATGTAAAAAATTTTAATTATATATGCTTTTGAGATTCACGGTAGCCTGCCTGAGGTTCTCAACACTTATTATTTTTATGCAGTCCAAAGTTGCTAGCATGACTGGAAAATATTTTTCTAATTGTATTACACGTGCTTAATTCTTGCAAGTTGCTCTAGTTGGTTACTCCTTTTCATTGTTGTGCTTATAGTTTGATGTTTTGGTCCTTTAAAGACTGATTAATTTTCAATGTACTTATGTAATATTGGTTGCCTACATCTTGCAGGTTCTAATCATGAAAATGTTGGACCATCCAAATATAGTTAATCTCATTGAGGTGATTGATGACCCAAACTCAGATCACTTCTACATGGGTATTTATTTCCTTTTTCGTTCTCTTCTCATTTTTCCTTTCTGTATTTTCACTTAAAAACTTTTGTGCCTAATTTATGCATTAAAGTCATACTATATATAGATCGGCCAGTTAGCCTCATGCTTGACTGAAACTTAAAATTTCTTCTCTCTAGTTCTTGAATATGTGGAAGGCAAATGGGACAGTGACAGTTCTGGACAATCAGGGGCCATTGGAGAAAGTACTGCCAGAAACTACTTGCGGGACATAGTGTCTGGGTTGATGTTCCTCCATGCTCATGTATGATAGAAACCATGCTGTTCTGCATCCTGCTATCATGATTGTGTGTATGCATTTGGTCTAGTTATGTATCTGTACATGCCTATGGTAATATCTAGTATGTCAATTTTAGCAGTTTTCTGTCGGTGTGTGATACATAAAAGAGATTTCCTCTGTCATTCAGCCACTTATTACCTTGATGTTCATGTATCACAAGTATATAGTTATTTATTGCTTACTTATATATCGTTTTACATTCATCTTACATTATGAGATTTTAAAAAGCAACAGATTTACCTCTTAGAAGAGAGCTTGGTGGGTAATTACTAAGAATAGCTAATAATGGGTATGAGAAATTCATTTAGCTAATGCATGGTATGTTTGGCTTTTGTTTGCTATCTGAAAATTTGAGAAATTGCCTTTTACTGTATTCTTCCTAGTTTTATATTTTGCATTGTGATTTTTTTTTGGCAACTATTTAATAAATACTATTCCATGCTAATTGCATCTCATTTGTAATACCAGTGGTACTAAACTCTGACCTTACCTGAGCTTATTCTGATACATGTTTGACTTCAATTGTGGCTAATAATTGTTCTCATTGCACATGAACAGGAAAAGGACATTGTAATAGAGTCTTTCAAATTAACTAATAAAAGTCCTCAGCTGATTTAGAATCTATTTATTGCCTTATGTGCTTAGGATTCTGTATTTAACTAGAGATGCTTTGCTCTAGCTATCTGGTCCCTGCTATTTTTGGCATGTTAGTGATTGAAGGAATGTGATCTTCTCTGAGATGGATGCAAGTTGCTCATTCACCAATCACATTTTCCTACTCTAAACTGAAACCGCCTGCCCATTTTAATGATTTTGGAATATCATTGTCAACATATCAAGATGATATGGAATTGGCAAAGCTAGTTTTATTGTGTAATAATTTTGGTTGTAGAGGAGGTTTAATGTGTTGTTTCTTCTTTGTATATAAACAAATTCATTGTGTGTCCAGTAGATGAATATCCTTCTGGCTGATTTTCCAACCCCAAGTGTGGCTAGGCAGTATATTTTTCTGTGGTGTTTTTTTTTCTTTTGCTTTTTTGTGTATGGGCACACAGTGTGCATAGCTTCTTTTTTCTCTGTTTGGAATAAGTATAATCTTCGGTAACATTCATTTGCATTTCTTTAATATATGTACTTTCTCCCTTCCTACTACGTAGATGGTGAAGTGAATTACTTTTTGTGCTTACTGATTCCTTGTCTTTCTTTGTTAAGAACAGAATGTAGTGCATGGCGATATAAAGCCAGATAATCTGTTAGTTACAGGTACTGGTACAGTGAAGATAGGAGATTTCAGTGTCAGCCAAGTTTTTGAGGTAATGAACCATTTTTATACTTGGTTTACCAAGAATATGAGTAATTGTTTGAATCATATGCTCTAGGAGTAGGGAATTATTATTATAAGAAGATGATGAAGCCTGATCATAATCAAACAATTATTTCGGTTTGCAGGATGACAATGATGAGCTTCGCCGTTCTCCTGGAACTCCTGTTTTCACTGCACCTGAGTGCTGTCTAGGTCAGGATTCTCTTCCTAATGGCTGGGAATGTGCTGGAGTAGAAATCAATAAGAAGACATGTATATATAGTGCTGTAACTTTGTGATTTCACTTATGATTGACAGGTCTAACCTACCACGGTAAAGCTGCTGACACATGGGCAGTGGGAGTTACTTTGTACTACATGATACTGGGAAAATATCCATTTCTTGGTGAAACACTTCAGGATACATATGACAAGGTGTTCAAAATGCTCTTTGAATCATATATTTTGTATTTCGATCAGTGGCTTGATTACTTGTTTACTACTCTTTCAGTCCTTGCTTGATAGAGAAATTTAAATGGAGATCTACTTCCCTTCTTTCACAGATTGTCAATAACCCTTTAGTACTCCCGGATGCTCTGAATCCACTGCTGAGGAACTTACTAGAAGGACTTCTATGCAAAGGCTAGTGAATTCCATTGTTAATTAACATTAGCCAGAACTCAAAAAATTTTGATATTTAGTTATCATTCATTTCTTGGAGAGTATGTATTTATGTTTTATTCTTTGGAATTTCAACTGAAAGAAATCATACATCATCATTTGCAGACCCAGTTCTAAGGATGACTTTAAATGATGTAGCAGAGCACGCCTGGGTCATTGGTGAATATGGACCAATTCCTCAGCATTTATGTTGGTGCAAGCGTAATAGTTTGCAGAAGGACAATGGCACACAGGATTCTAACTAAACAGATTGTTTTTTTTTCTTTTTAAATTTGGATTACTTTGTGTACAGTGTAAAAGCTAGGTTGTGGTTTTCTCTCTCTCGCTTTTTCCCTAAAAGAAGGAAAATGGTGCCTAAGATGGTATTAATCAAAATTTTCTGGAATACAAGGGATTTGATGGTCCCCTCCTGAGCTGAAGCAAAAGAATGTCAGCTTGTAATTTTTTCGCTGAGACTGAAGTGCTTTTGGATAATTTTGTTATCAGTACATTACAAGTGATAATTGCTTCTGAACGAGAAAGACAGTTGCACTCTCTTTTGTATTTTATATGCCTGTTTGTTTTGGTTTGATGATGATGAATTTCTATACCGGGATGTCGAGGTAGCTCAAAAAATGTTGTATGAGAAGGAACAGTGAGTTGGGGAGTTGTCTTGCTATTATCAGAAGTGAAGCATTTGGGTTTCTTTTTTTTTCTCTCCAAATGTGAGCACAGCAGCTTCAGTGGGTTGAGTTTGATTGATCATCTATAACTATTCATGGGATGGGACCATGACAAAACAGCCCACTTCACCTCTCTCTCTATATATATATAGTCATCATCAATTCTCTCAAATCATGATCAGTTTTACGCGCCAGAAATAAAAAAGTACCAAAGGGGTTCCATCCCCACTCCAAGCCCAATACGAATTCGTATGGCCGACCTTCAATGTCATCATCACCTTTAAAAATGATGGGTTAGTTGTGTCTCTTTCAATGGGGCAGGAGGGACCTCCCTCTTTTGAAACTTCTGTGGAATAATGGCTTTTCTTAAAGATTTGGTAATGCCCAAAATGGATGTCGCTTTTGTCATCCCATCCCAATAATCAATGCGAGCTTGACCGAGAAATTTTTGCTGGGTTTGAGTTTGAGGTTTCAATTGCTTGATCCTTTCTGTTGCCTCCACCTGCTCCTCCTCTGCTGGGTTTTATCTGGTTCCCCAGTTTAGCACGTCTCTCTTTCTCTCTCTGTCTGTCTTTTCTTTTCTTTTCTCTCTTTTTGTTATGCAAGTCCCGATTTTAGCAAATGGGGATTGTCACTTGCCACCATTCTTCTTCCATGTATAAGGGTTCCATATTTTTAGGTCTGTCACTGTTTGATGCGGAGAAGACTAATAGATTCATAGGGAAAATAATATCATGCCACTTCTTCCAAATTGGATCGTGTAAATTTTCATAAAATTCTCAACTTCTCTTAGCTTTTGCCTTCAATGGATTGATTGCAAGAAAATCAGCCATCTATTTTTTGATAATAAATAATTAAATAATTTTACTAATTTTTGTTGTATAATTTAAGATAATAATTTAAATAAATTGTTGTGCTGCATTATCATCATATAATATAAAATTAACAAATAACAAATTTATTATTAAATAAGTTAATAATTATTCAAAAAAATTTTAATGTTGATAAATTATTTTTTAAATATTAATTAATTTTATTTTAATATAACTAAAAATAAAATTTTTAAAAAATAATAAATTCTATAAAAACTAATATACAGTAACATTTTTAACTAATTAATTATATATTTTATATTAAAAATTTTAAAATTAAAATTAATATAATTATTAATAAATTATATTATTTTTATAATATTTAAATTGATAAATTATGTCAGCTGCTAGAACAGAATAGTTATAAAAATTGCCATCTTTTATCTATTGTATAACCCACTCCAATAGCCAAGCCAAACCTTACCACAATTATGCAGCCTTCTACAATATTATTATTGCATAAATGTCAAATTATAATAAATTAGTAAATAAATAATTATAATTAATTTATTTATATAAATTAATATAATAAGAATAATTATTTTTATTTTTATTTGCGATTGTTGTGGATTAATGATCAGTATTAGTACATGTACAAGCGAACAAAAGCAGCAGTTTCGTCGGTACCAGCACAGAGAAAAGAAGAGAATAAAAGACAATGAGCAAGTGAAGTCAAAGGGGTGACTTGGGGATTACGGGCTGACCCAGATGGAAGATGTAAAATGTACCAACTGTAGTTTCACAACCGGTGAATTTGAAGTTGTTATATTTTGCAGAAGTGAACCAGAAAGAAAATCAAAATACTGCTTTTTAGACCATTAAACGCCGCCACTTTGACCCTTTGATTTGGTTGACTCAGTAAATTTGTATGTCATCGCATTTGACCAACAAAATCCAAAGGTAACCGTTAAAATTTCAGATTCATCCCTCCACTATCCACTAAAAAAAAACACCGTCAGTCAAGGTTTATGTTGAAATATTTTCTATTATATATATATATAATTTCTTCTCATTGTCTGAACCAGAAAGGGGTGGAGGGGATTTTGTAAGGATTTACCATTTAATCCTTCAATTTCATATTGTCTCCCATCATTTTTTTCTCCTCTTTTTTCAAATTAAAATATAAAATTTATATTATAATTATATATATATATATATATAAGATTATTTTATAAAATTTAATTAAAATATCAAAAACTAATTTTAAGGGTATATTCAAATCAAAGATCAAAAAATATATATATATATATATATATATATATATGTAAATACTTGTTTAAGAACGGAAATAACGTACAAACGAGGCCCATCTCAGCAAATATAGTTCAGTTTTAATAACCCCAGCCTCTCTTCATCACTACACTTTCCTTTGTTACTTCCCCATCAATCTCTTAACTAGCCGGACTCAGGCGGCATGTTCAACGGCCAATAATTTCCGGCCAAATTACCGGCTGTAACGATTTACGAGTTCTGGCAACTGCCGCCCCATAATTTCTGTACGTACCACGAACTTTCACTTTGCATTAGCACTTCCGAAACTCAATTCTTTTTGTTTTAATTTTATCCGGAGAGATCTGAATAATTTTGCCGATTTGTATCCGAATTAGTGCATTAGGCCCTTTTCGGATCCCAATCCCCTTTGTACGGTCTTTTATCTGGATCGGACTTGCAGTTTTAGAATTATAATTCAATTACTGGTTGTTGACCCGTTGAAATATTGTTGTCGTTTTGTTATGTGTATTCATTGCTTGTACTTTTTTGTCATTTTTCAGGCGCCTCTGTTTGGAGAAAACTAGTGCAGCATGTGTTCTCAGTAGAATCTCGATAATTCGGTTGGATGCTGGAATTTGGCTTGACTTTTGATTACATTTCTGTCTTAACAGAATTGTTTTTGGGGAATTTTTAGGGACTTGAGGCTTATTCATCGTTTTTCATACATGCTGCAAGAGTGGGATTTTTTTGCGTGTAAATTGAGATATTGGTATAAATGTTTTGATTTGCCAAATTTGATGGAAAGAATAAATAGGCGGAGATCAATCGTGTGCAAAGATCGGAATTTCATTTTCGGGTTATTGGGAACTTAGTTGAAAATTGTGGGTTGATGCTGGTTTTTTTGACAGTCTATCAGAGATTGAGTTTGTTTTAGAAATTTGTTTGATTTTTGTTGGATTATAGGAAAAGATTGTTTTAACATGATAAAGAAAGCTCGTTTGGATGATATTGTGGAGGATGTAGAAAAGGAAGAAGAAGAAGAAGTAGCTAGTTTTTCAATAGCAAATTGTCGGGATAGAGTGAATGACGGTTGTTGTCATTCACTTCTCCCTGGTCTTGTTGATGATGTCACATTGAATTGTCTTGCCTGGGCATGTAGATCGGACTATGCTTCATTGTCATGTATAAATAAGAGGTTTCATAAGTTAATCAGAAGTGGGTATCTGTATGGGTTGAGGAAGCAGTTGGGTGTTGTGGAGCATTGGGTCTACTTGGTTTGTGATCCAAGGGGTTGGGAGGCATTTGATCCAAAGAGACAGAAATGGATGACTTTACCTAAGATGCCCTGCGATGAGTGCTTCAACCATGCTGATAAGGAGTCTTTGGCTGTGGGTAGTGAATTGTTGGTTTTTGGGCGTGAATTTTTTGATTTTGCAATTTGGAAGTATAGCTTGGTTTTTCGTGGTTGGATAAAGTGTGAGGGAATGAATCACCCCCGTTGTTTGTTTGGGTCTGGTAGTCTTGGCTCTATTGCCATCATTGCAGGAGGGAAGTGATAAGAATGGGACTCGTTTTGAAATCAGCTGAGTTATATGACTCGACATCTGGGTCAATGGGAAATGTTACCCAACATGCATTCACCACGTAGATTGTGCTCTGGCTTTTTCATGGATGGAAAATTCTATGTAATTGGTGGAATGTCGAGTCCCACTGCTTCATTAACCTGTGGGGAAGAGTTTGATCTTCAGACAAGGAAATGGAGGAAAATAGAAGGGATGTATCCAAATGTCAACAGGGCTGCGCAGGCTCCTCCTCTTGTGGCAGTTGTTGATAATCAGTTATATGCAGTTGAGTATTTGACTAACATGGTGAAGAAATATGACAAGTTGAAGAACACATGGGTATGTTTTGGGAAGGCTCCCAGTTAGGGCTGATTCTTCAAATGGCTGGGGTCTGGCATTTAAGGCTTGCGGAGATGAAATTCTGGTTGTGGGTGGGCAAAGAGGCCCAGAAGGCGAAGCTATTGTGTTGAACTCTTGGTGTCCTAAGTTAGGGGTTAATAATGGACTCTTGGACTGGAAGGTTCTTGGTGTGAAGGAGCATGTTGGAGTGTTCGTCTACAACTGTGCCGTCATGGGTTGTTGATAATCCTTTTAGCAATCTGATATGGCTCTTTGGGTGCTTGACTCCCTGCACATTTATCTAATTGACCAAAATTAATTGTTGATGAGCTAGAGTTTTGCAATCTGTGTATTTGATTACTTTTTTCTTAACATGTGTTGTATATGCAAGTGTTTCTCACACTTGATGAAATCTGCAATTTATCTGCTTTCAAGAGTACTCAACTCAGTTGTTTATCTGATAACGTATTTTCTTCTTCAATTCCCATATTTCTGATCCGTAGTCAACATATTCGAGTCAATAAATTCAAAAGCCTTATTGTTCGATGAGGTGGTGCTTTGATTCATTGATGTACTGTATCTTTGTAAGACTTTATATACCGCCAAGTTTGTGTAGAAACAGGAAAATTAAGTGCTTGCTGATACATTGGCTGGGCTGGCCTTTTGTATCGCTTGGAGATGAAGGCATGCAGCCAAGCCAATATTTTCTTGTTTACAAATTGTCTACTCACTTTGATGATTCATTCACTCATTATCTTTGGCTTGCAGCTTTTACTTATTTGTAATAACCGGGTATTTGAGATTCACTGCTTGAGAGAAGAGTTTTAGACGTAGACTGTAGCTATTAATAGTGCATCAGTGATTTAGAAACGCAGTAAAGATGACCGACGCTGGGTTGAGTATGGTAGAAATTTTCCATATTAGGGGTGGGGGTGTGCTTTCCGGCTTGCTTGTTTACAGTGCAGAGTGTCCCCTAGTGTTGTGTTTTTGGGCTGACACAGCGTATGGAGTTGAAGCCGGTGTTCAGTTCAATATTTGTGTGTAACATACTACCGCACATAAAAAGGCAAACAATGAATGCAATTCTATCCATTTCATTTATGGTTAAACCTAACACTGCATCTTGTTCTTGTAGAAGACGAAGATAATGCTTCTCAATCTCATTACATAAAGATGGTATCGGTCAAAGCAATGCATCCTCAAGTGTTATAAATTATATGAATAGAGCAACTGGGTCTAGATGTTTGGTCGATTTTAAAGGGGTCAAATCTCTTTAAAATGTTTTAGAATCGGCCATGGTAGCTAAAGAGGATACAGCATTCCCAACATCTCGTCTAGCTAATAGTTGAGAATATTTATTTTATATTGATAGTGGCACTATAAAAAGTGATTTATAAATATTTACAATGCATTTACTAATTCATAATAAAAATGAGTTAGAATTATAATAATAACGAACGAAAATAAAAATAAATTATTTACTTTAATTATTTGAATATAAAAAATTATTTTAAATTATAAATTTTTTAAATTAATTTTATCTCTATTATTATTATTATTATTATAAAAATATTAAATAAAATAATAATATATATTTCTTTAATAGGAGAAATTTGTAAATTAAAATAATATTATAGAATTAAAAATATTTATTTATGATAAAAGCATTCCATCTCATGCTCTCTTATTTAACAAATTTTGTGGTAATAGCAAACATATTTATCATAAAAACAAAACAAACCATATAACATCCTTGCTGGCGGGTGTGTCAGGTTTGCTGTACCCCAGCAAAATGAATTCCCCTGGCATAAGACATTTGAGTCCTTGTGCTTGTACTTTTTTTAGAATAAGGACAATTGTGTTCGGTTTTCTATCAAATAGATCACAATCTCAAATGAAATGACCAAAATACACTTGTAACATTGAATTTTGGTTACAAGAGTATAGGGTTTTCGGTCATTTCAGCCGACGACGACAGTAACCTATGTGATATAATCGAAAACATTTGCGCCCTATGGTGAATATCAAATATCCACGACTCGGTTGGTTCTCTTACAGCTTTTTTACAGCGAAGACCTCTCTACCCCATTATCTTTATATTCTCCTCGGTTCATTAAATCGAAACAGTTCCCATTTTTCCTTTTTGCCTTTTTCGTTCTTATCGATCGAACTGCACAAGGGTAAAATATATATATATATATATATATATATATATATATATCAGGAGTAGTAATCGTAATTAATGGGAAATTCTGGAAGCAATAGGCGCCACCACGGCAACATCCCGCCACCAACACCACCACCGCATACCCGATCAACCCAGAGCCAATTTGTATTTGCCGCAGCCACGCCATACCCATCTCAGTATCCCAATCGATATTATCCCCACTACCCGGGATACTACCCGACGCCGGCCGTGCCCGGCCCCTATGGTCACTATCACACGCCAGCTGGTGGACAGTATCATCCGGGTGCGCCGCACCCTCCGGCTATGCCGACCTATGTGGAGCACCAGAAGGCGGTCACGATTAGGAATGATGTGAATGTTAAGAAGGAGACGGTTAGGGTTGAGCCTGATGAAGAGAATCCTGGGAAGTTTCTTGTTGCTTTCACGTTTGATGCTACTGCGCCTGGAAGGTAATAAATTATTAGAATGCGTTGGCGTGTTTATTGCATTGTTTTCGGCTTAGCTGTTTACTTTTATTTTTCTTTCTTTTTCTTTTGATGATTCCGTGTTTTTTTAACACGCATGGTGCTGGAAGCGTAGGGCAATTTGAAGAATGACACAATTAATGATACAATTACCTATCTATTATTTCTTTCAAAAATTTATGCGATCTTAGAAAGTGATTATGTGTAGTTTAACCAAATGCTTCCAAATAAACATCAAAATATATTCGATTCTGGCTGTTCAAAAAAGGCAGTTTGGTGGGTTTCAGCTGTGTTTTCTTCTAGTTATTTTGTCATGTTAACCTAGACCAATATATTTTTGAGGCTGTTGCTAGGAATTGAGCGACTGTCGCTGAGCTCTTGGCATGCACAGCTTTATTTTAAAGTATATGCTGACATAATGCTAAAGAAGTTTTCTTGAGTTATAAAATTGGATAATTTTTGTCTGATTCCGATGTTGTATCTTCGGTTGCGTGGCTACTCTGTTTTTCAAGCTTAATATACATGCTGAATTTAATTTGATTGGTGCAATTCTCTGAACTGGGGAATCCAAAAAACTTTAATTCTTGTCAACTTATGCTTGAGGATGTTATCCCAGTCTGCTCAGCGATTTGCTTGCAAATATTATGACATTGTGGGTTAAAAAATTGGTTTTTGACCTGGTACTAAAGTAAGCATCTGGGCCTGTTAATTTTCAGAGAATATAATAGTCATAACCATCGGGTTATTATTACGAGTGTTATACAGATAGCAGTCACCTTTATCAAGGTCCACAGATTGTTGACAAAATTACTAATCATTGAAATTAAGAACCTGGTTAGTTGACGTGATTACCTTTCCTTGCTCTTAACTTAGTTCATAGACCTGCTTATGTTTATGTTTCATTTATTTTAGAGTTTTCAACACTTGGTAGATAAGAATAGCATTTTGTGTGTGTTGACAATTATTGTTCTTTTTGAACCATTTATTATTCTTTTCCTTTTTCACAGTATTACTGTCATGTTTTTTGGTAAAGAAGATGTGGACTGTAATCTAAGTGCAACAAAGGAAGATGTGCTTAAACCCATCACTGTACCTTTCCAACAAGGCCTTGGCCAGAAGTTTAGACAACCTTCTGGAACAGGGATTGACTTCTCGATGTTTGACGAGGCAGAATTCACTAAAGTGAATGATGCAGAAGTTTATCCCATCATTGTGAAGGCTGAGGCATGCCCATCTGATCATAGTGAAACAGAAGCAAATCCAACTGGGAATTCTCAAATTACTGTGGCAGTGTTTGAAAAGAAAGATGAAGGTGAGTACTATGCTCAGGTAATAAAGCAGATCTTGTGGGTCAATAGAGTGCGGTATGAGCTTCAGGAAATTTATGGAATTGGGAATACAGCTGGTGGTGGTGGTGTAGATGAGAGTGATTCTGGAAAAGATTGTGTTATCTGCTTGTCAGAACCACGAGACACTACTGTCCTCCCATGCAGACACATGGTATGTACAGAGTATATGTTAATTCTCTTCATTTTTATTTTTTATTTTTGGTTGTAATCAAAGAAAGGTAATGGGAGCTTACTAGTTGTATCAGACATATGAAAGGAGGACTTACCTCTTAACTTTCAGTTTTATATTCATGTCTCCTGAGTCAAATATTGGTTATTAACAATTAGTGCCAGTGGTAAGAAGTACAGAATTCTTCCAATCACATACATTAATCCTTGCATGTATACAAAAAACAGTAGAGCATGTGCTTTTTGATGGTTATTTTTCAAATGGATTTAGGTGTATGCCGTATCAATCTTGTGATTGTATGTGGCTTATTCAAGCTGTTTTGGATAGGCTTTGGATACTTGTGTTATATAATGGTTAATTAATACCATTCATCTGCTTGAGATTAAAAATGATTGGAATTTTTCCAAAGTTTTGATTAGAATTGAATGGTCATGACCACTGAACTTCACTGCAATCAGTTTCAAGTGTTGTTTACTGGACTGGATATTGGGAGCTCACTTGCCTAAATACACTTCCATGTTGTGGGTTGTGGGCTGTGATTCTACCCTTTGCCTTTGGGATGTGGTAGGTTGTAAATGTTTCGTCCCACTTGGCTTAAACTTCCTTGAAAAGGATATACAAAAAGTACATTACATGTGAATTCTTTAGCCCATGATTTCCCTACTCCACCTTAGGAAACATTGTGTGCTGTTGATTTGTGCTTGGTTTTTAGTTTTCATTAAAGTTTGCTTGAAGAAATAAATCTGGCTAGATATTATATTCTATGATAAAGTACCTGATTGATGTTTTTAGCCAATGCTTGTGACTTGTTTATCTGTTATGTTGAAGATTTTACTTGTCCTTAATTAGTGTTTTGTCTATGCAGTGCATGTGCAGCGAATGTGCAAAGGTTTTGCAGTTTCAGACAAACCGGTGTCCAATTTGCAGGCAACCAGTTGAGAGGCTGTTGGAAATTAAGGTGAACAATGGATCTGGTGATTGAGGACTGTGTGCTTTCTAAAGAGTGTTGCTTTTCCTATCAAGTTCATTCAATCGTTACAGACTTGGGGTCAGATGTGGCTGGAAGATACAACTTCGTTGACTCAAAAAATAATGCGAATTTCCTCACAATCTTGGGTTTTGTACCCAAAAGAGTGTCTGCAAATGACTTCTGATGTATATATGGCTTCGTGTTTGTTTTATGAAGTGCTATGCTACATGTAGAAGTGCATGATGATGTAAAATTTCTTCTGTTCATAGCAGATGGGTTATCTTGTTAGCTAGTCAATTGCAAGAGACTTTTTTAAATCACAGTGCATATGTTTGGTTCAGAGGATTGTCTAATTGTCCGGCTTATGGTTTTTCTTGATCTTGTAGCTTGGTGGTAATCCCTGTATTAGATGTTGCATATTGGCAGGTTGTCCTAGACCAGTAGTTTGCCTTCCTGCTGAGAATGCTGGGGAAACAAAGCATAATTTTAACAGCATGTGGCTGATGCTTTGGCACTCTTTAAACTGTTTTCTTACCACTTTAACAGTAAACACACGGGCAACATGTGTTGAATTGTTAATTAAATGGTTGGCAGTATGTATTTGTAAAACAAGCTTCACCTTGTGTAAAATTTCTTTTAGAAAACATTGCATAGTAATTGTGTTAATTTGACCCTCCCGAAAGACAACGAGTCAAAGTTGTAATGAAGCTCATGGCGGTTGATATCTCCCACGTCTGTATGCTTCTTCAGTCCTGTCATTTGGGACAGCCACTTTGCTCTGACACTGTTCATGGCAGTATGAATTTTCTTTATACATCCCATGGGTTTCAATGTATTGCATGGCAGTCAATTTATTCTTTTATTTTATAATTCAAATAAATTTACTAATTAAAGTTTAAAATAATATTTTATTTATTGGTAATTAAAAATAATCTCCCTACAGTCATGCATATACAGTAGCGACTTCCTTGCATCACGCACAACCAAAGCCACAGTAGTTGGGTAGCCGCCACGGCCTCAATTCCAGTTGAAACCCTAAACCTCCCGCCTCCAATCAACGGTGGCGATTTGGCCAATCAGAACGAACCTGAACAAAACACCGACGAAGAAATCCAACCGTCTATTCCTCAGTTAACGGACGATGTCACCACCACCCCAGCCGAGAAACGCAGGAGAGAGGAGGAGGAACCGCAATCAGAAGCTGACCCTTCACTTCACTCTTTGCATAAAACCAGTCTCTGCTCCTACTTGAGGAAGTTAGGTTCATGCTGTCACGGAAGCACGTGTAGGTTCGTACACGGCGAGGAGGAGCTTAGGCTCCGTCCCGAGAACACCTGGGACCCGACCTCCGAGCGGGCCAAGAAAATCAGGAAATTGGAGAATAGGGAGAAATGTGGGGTGAAGGAACATGTGGTGGAGAATGTTATGATGACGGAGGCGGTTAATGGCAATGGCGATTATGGTGATCAAGATATTGAGCTTAACATTTGTTGCTGGCCATGTGAGTGAAAGAAGTTGTAGGGCAGGCGTTTACGATTCAACTGTTTCTAAAAACTAAGAAATTAAGGGGTGTTGGGTTAACTGTTTGATAACAGTTTCTTAAGACTAGTATATTGTTTTGGATTTCTTGGATAGAATTTTGATACAATCTGGATTCTAGTGTTTTTATTGAAGCTACTTTTCATAGTTGTTCCTGGAAACTGTTCTTCGAAACTCTCAATCAAATGTCTTTTTCAAGATTTTTTTGTATCCCTTGTTTCCAAGAACAAAGAACTATATCGGGAATGCGACTCAAACAGTCTAAAGGTTTTTCCTTTCAGATAGATAATGCTTACTGCTATATTTACATTTTCGTAGGAATTGCTTCTTTTGGCGGGGAATTCTCTTTAAATCTGGAAAGAAAAAGAAGGGCATGAGTGTAGGTTTTGTGAGTTTTGAAAATGCAGAACAGTTGAAAAATGAAGTGGAGTTATCCTTTGCTTCACACTGTTTAGTGTTTACTGCTTCTTAAAACTAGCAATAATCTTTTGACTGGTATATGTGTATGTCAATGTGACAAGAGCTGGAATGGATATCCCTTGGCAACAAGAAATTAAAGGTTGCTAATGTCACTCCTCGATCACTCGAGAAGAAAATCAAATCAGCTATGTCTCTCCCTCAAAATGCCTTTCAAACCAGTGAACCTGAATTGGCTGGAGGGATAGCTGGGATCCTCCCATCTTCAAATGTAAATGAGGATGGTAATTGCAATGATGACAGTTCAGCAGTAGATGGTTCGGTCTCAAGGGCTAGAAGTGCACGAGATGTTGTGACACCCTAGCTCATATGTCTTATAGCGATCAATTGGAACATAAAAAGAACTCGATCCTGCAAATGATCAAAAAACTTGTTAGAAATGCCAATTCTTGTTTTGCTTTATGTCATCTCATAGAGCAATATTAATTCTCAGATATCTGAATTCTTCTAATTTTTTGGACAGAATAGAAATGCCCGTAAAGCTTTGTCCAAATGGCGTTGCACTTCCAGCATGGGTTATGAAATCTAGGGAAACAGGTATTGTTGTTACCTTCACGAGGGCTTTCCAAAAGGAAGCATTGGGAATCTTATCACGGTCCTTTTTCTATCTTACATCATGCAGGTGGTCTTCCATGCAAACTAAAGGGAATTCTTGAATCACCACTTGTGAATGGATACTGTAACAAGTGCGAGTTTTCTGTTGGATATTCTCTCCAGGGCAAACCAACTGTAGGATTCAAGCTTGGAAATTTTAGGCAGTCTCCCTCTTTCTGGTTGTTGTTGGAAGGCATTTCTTAGTCTTGGAACTATTTTACCAAAACATAAGAGACTTTTCAGGGAAGGTGTGACAGCATTTGAAAAGCCTTTGGACTGTCCAAATGTTTCAACAATTGCTCGCAAATATGCTTCAATCTTTCAGGAATTTCTGCGGCATTCAGACTTACCAATCCGGAACAGATTTAAAAATACTGGATTCTGGCACCAGTTAAGATTATATGTTGCTAAGAATAACTATTGAGTGATGAAAACCTTGTTTATTTAAAATTTTATATTTCTCTTGCCATTGCTGTACTTTGTATTCTTGATAGGGTTTGTGTAATCTGCTGTTAAAATGAACCTGAAAATTCAATCATTCTTACTTTTAACCTTCAACATCCTGATTTGTCTTCTAAGGTTCGAGAAGGGAGAACTTCAGGGAAGCCAACTGATGCTGAGAATTTAGAGGCCAATATTTCTGAGGTCATGCTTATAGCCCAGGTTTGTATCCAATCCAAACAACTACTGGGACATACATTGTCCAGAAGTTGCTGGAGTATGTTGAAAAAGAATGTAGTAAAGTAAAAAACCTAAATGGGCTTAAGCTGATGTAAAAGGTAAATTGGACTAGATTATGGCTCTTTTCCTTGCATTTGTAAATCCTGCTGATGTTTTTCCTTGTAACTTCGGGGTTCATATTTATTTTTTCTGATCTTGATTACATAGGTTTGCTCAGCAAGCTTCAATGATGCACTAGTAAACAGTGAATGTGAGAGGTTGGCTAAAGCTTTTGCTGCAGGGTCTACTGCAAGTTCTCCATCTTTACAACTGACAGCTTTGGTTGTTCAGGTACTAGCTTTTTTAATGTTTAAATGATTATATACTGTATTTGTAAGTTCTCTGTTTAGTTGGCTACCCTGCTTCTATTTTGACACGTCATATTTAGCATGAAATTTGATTACTGTGGTTTAGTTGGCCTGTAACCTTGGCTTAAACTGCAAAAGAGCTGTAGTTTGTGCCTCATTTTTTTATGAAGTGGACTAAATTATTTGTCACTCGCTTAAATCATTATTTGTGGGTTATTGAATATCACTGTTCATTTGCCACCATTTCCATCTGAATTTTTTGCAGTTACAATTTTAAGCCACTCCCTTTTAGCAAAGATGAAGCTACCATTTAGTAGCATGTCTACCTTGTTTGTTGGTTCGATATCTTGCTGTCACAGGTTGAATCAATTCACCATCTGAAAGTTCGGTCACTCTTCACAATCCTACTCATTTCCTCTACTTTTGGGCTCCAAAAATCTTTCATATTTTGAAATTATTGTACCCCAAATGCAGGCGTATGAGAGTAATAATTAATAAATGTCTGGGAAGTAAGCTTTAAGTTAAAATGAGTATCTTTCTTAAAGAAACTCATTATTCATTCCAACTCTTGCACAATAAAGACAGTACAGAATTCACATTCTTTGAGGAACTTGACCTTTTGTTTTTGGTAATTAGGGGAAGAGACTGCCCTCTCGAATCCAATATCTTCTTTTTCATTTCTAAAATTATGGAAAATAAAATAATCATTGCCTATGCCTACCATAACCATCAAACCTAAATACCTAACCTGCTTTCCAGACCACTAAAGCAAACATACGCCAAGTAGCAGATGATACTGAGTTCATAATATTGATTTCTTTTGCTTTCTCTTCTTTTTAACAGCCTCCGTTTGGGACAGGACAGGACATGAAAGGTATTTGATTTTATCAGTATCCAGCCAGCCTGGTAGCACACTGATGTGGACTCGTCCATCCATCTACAATTTCAAAATACAAACCTTGGAGGCAATTTGTTAATTTAAATTCCAGTTATATCTCCTCAGAATGCTTTCATGAATAAGACAACAAATAATAATTATTGTTAATTATAAAGAAGAGATGTTGGATCCTCAAGGCATTGCCCATTGTTTTAATTAATTCCAGTGTTTTTTCTTTTTTTTTCATTTGCTGTGTTCTCTTTTGAAACGGGTTTAGCAGAGCAGAGCAGGCACGAATTGATTCCTGAAAAAGGAGCATTCGGTGTGTATTCCACTGAATTCTTTTCTTTTTGATAACATCATCGTCAGTGAATATAAATATGAATACGAGTCGATTCTCCTCCCACTGCCTCTTGACGACAAAATTCATTTCCTCCTTGAATTGACCGACTGCATTCAGTGTTCCACTTCTAAGGGGTAAAAAGTTTTTCGCTGAGTGGAATTACCTGATTCGCCATTAACAGCACAACCAAGGTAGTGTCAATACCAGCAGCAGCCAAGCCATCAGGGGTACACCCACATTATTCCTTTACTTAATTATCTTAAATAAGTTTCAACTTTGAGCCCACTACATGAATTATGATCATGTTCTTAATTGGCATGAAACGAGAAAAATGACAGGACAGGTCGTTAATTATCATCCATCTTTAAAAAGACTCCCACTTCCTCCACTTTGAAACAACACAACTTTCTAAATATATATATATATATATATATATATATATATATATGTATGTATATTTTTAAAATTACTCGATGAATGATGTAAAAATCTCGAATCCACGGAACCGGGATTTGATTAGTGTGCTGATTAGATTATTGTCGGGTTTAATTGATGATTGTACACATCAACGTAGGCACCTTTTCCTCTTCTCATGTTTTATCTGGCGATAGTTTGCAACTCCATTCATCCAGCAGCCAGCGAGGGACAGAGGGAACAGTCCAACCCATGCCCTGCTACGCTACCCGCCCTGTCCAGTCCACACCTCCACCATATCCCATTAAATTCACCCTTCATCTTGGTGTGACGACCAGAGCATAAACATTCAGCATCCCAAATATTCACAAGCATCTCATCTCATGTCTGCTGTTCAAAGAATAATTTAAAAAGATATACCAATAATTTCTAACCGTAATCACAAACATTTTTTGTATGAATAAACGAAGGTCGTCTAACTATAACATGTGTGTATCATGATATTGTCTGGTCTGTTAAAATAATATCACTTGTATCGATTTAATGAAACAACAACAATAATAATTAAGCATAAAATTTTGTTGGGTAATCTCAGGATTTGAGTGGGAGTAACTATTCTTTTCAATCTCTCCCCCTCTCTCGTTAGTAGAGAACCTGAAAAGAAACAAAATATTGTCCAGAGGCTTAGAGAGAATAAAAATAATAAAGGCATGTAATAAAAATAAAAGAATAAAGAAAAGTAGTTACTGTAGTGTGAAGGGAAGAAAAAGGAATCCGCGCGCAGTAGAGTGGGGCTGGGCAGTTTTTCCACCTCTTTAGCTATTGCCAGTAATGAAAAGAATCATCGCATTCTTATTATCAATCCTCTTCTCTTCTCTCCCGTAGTAATATACTTCAACGTACACTTACCAAGAAAATACCATTGATATCTCTGTCTCTGTTCTGTTTTTGTTGGGATGGAATAGAAACACGCCTTTTGTCCTTCACAAGATTCTTGCTTCTCTTCGTTTTTGGCTCTTAAGGTTCAGGGTTGTTTCTGTTCTTTTGACATGTTGTGAGATAACATGGAACGAACTGAAGAGGAGAAGCCTGTGGTTGATCACCAGTATGATGTGGCTTCAACTTCAGCCCAGAATGATAATAATAGAGCAGTAAGTCCAGTTCTCAAGGTATTTACTTTACCTGGTTTCACTCTACTCTTTTTATCATTCCCTCTGTATCTTACAAGGAAAATCCAAGTTTTAAACTTTTTGTTGATGTCTTTTATGTGTTAAGGCACGATTTTATCTTATCAGTAATTCGTTTTATTGAATTCAAATTCAAAGAAAAGGAAGAAAAAAATGACTATCATGTTTGCAAACCATTCTTTGGATCCATCTGCTTTATTTAGTACACAAGATTAAGATGACTGCGTAGATAAATTTGAGTACTTGGTTTCGTTACTCGTACATTTCTTGAAACAAAATGTCACCTTGCCATCGTATTTTCGAATCACTGCACTAAATTAGCAAGTTAAAATACTCCAAGTTACAAATAAGAAATGAATCGGAGTTCAAAGGATGCAAGTAGCAACAGCGGAACCAACAGTTTTTGGTGCCCAAAAACCATAGCCTAATATCAGTTGTGCATGAATGTTTACTCATGGATACACCCTTAATCGCCAAATAGATTATGATAGGCCTGGGCCTCAAATTTGACTTAAGAAAACTGTAATTAATTTTAATTCGTGATATGGTCCTAGGAATGATGTAAAAAAACATGTCAGCTTTTTGAGCAATGAATGTATTTTGGCTTATGATGGAAGTCTGATTGTATGATTAAAGTAAGAACAAGAAAAGGTTTTAAAGATTATTAGAGTCGTAGCCACGGGATTTATGACTTGAATTATTTTTCCCTCTCTACTGAAGCGGGTTTAAGGTTTCAACAAGATATTGTATTTACTCTTTTTTTTTGTGGTAAGATAAAAATTCCAATACCATTGTCATTTTTGGTCTGTGAGGATGAGTCAGTTGCTTGGTTGACATCATCTGTCTTCTATTTTGTAATGTTCTTTATAATCTAGTTACCAATCTTAACTTTGAAAATCATTTCATTCTTTATTTCTGCCTCTATAGCCTGATGCCTGTGTGTCTGTCCTCTGCATGCACTATAACTTTAAGGTGGAAAATCTGTTGCCTGAATTCAAAAGGTAGATATTCCAAGGCATTCTGTTGGATGTTTCCAAAAGCTGCTTAGATTTTCTAAATTGGTGGATCAAATTAAAATCCTGACGTGTGCCTTTTTGCATTTTCTCCTGCTCGATACAATATTCTAATAGTTCCATTTCAGGTCGAAGAATCAGTGGGAATTACTGAAGAAACCACTAATTTACAACATTGGAAGCGGAGAAATCTCTTCTTAGAGATACCCTCGAGAACACTAGAAGACTCCTCACAGGATTCTGTAATAGTGAAGATGCCCCCAACACCCAGTCCCACTCCAACTCCCAGGAGGGTAAATTTCAACTTGACACCTTCTTCTGTCAATGCAAGAACAATTGACTCCCCTGATCCTTCCTCAACCAGAGGAAAATCATCCTTTAAAGGTTTCTTACCAAAAATAAGTTTCAAGAATCGAAGTTCTAACTCAGATATTGAGAAGACTGGCAACCTAGCTTCAGAAACTTCATTCACAATGCCAAGAGAAAAGCCATCAATCTCAAGGTCATTGTCACTTACGAAGATATTTACTCCTAGGATGAAGAGAACATCATCACTGCCTGTAACTCCAATTGCACGTTCAAACCTAGAATCTACATGCAGTGGAAGCATTGGTGGTTCTTTAAGTTCAAGTGTACGTTTTCCCACATTGTTGTCTTGAATGCCTTTTCTGATTGTTAATTGGTGAAATGGACTTTCTGACAGTGCATGGTGGTACCCAGTGAGGATATAGCTCCGCTAAATTGGTTGAGTTCTTGTTTCATTGATGATTAGTAGCTGGGGAGTTAAGTTGCTGTCGTTTTTAATAGGGCAATGCTGTCTGAACATTGAATAGACATATGAAGTTCGCCATATTAGTTTAGAATAATCTTTCAATTTCTTATTTAATCCTCTTCTCTAGTTTTTCATTTTTGGCCAAGTGTAAATATGAGATCTTATACATACAAGAATCTTAGTATCGTATTTCTAAGTTTGTAGTTCTTTTCGCAGAGAAAAGGAGCCCAGAAGCGGATATCTCGCTCGCTTTCGGTTCCTGCCGATGGCAAAATAGGAAGCATAAGGAGAATGGATTCATTTTTCCGAGTAGTTCCTGCAACTCCTCGAGTAAAAGATGGAGAAGCCGTGTCAAACACATCTCAAATAGTAGATACTGGTAAATCTTTAGTCTTAATAATTATACGACACTTTTTCTGATAATCCTGCTACTGAATTTCATATGCTGCATTGAGCACCCGAAATGCTTGCCAAAGTTCTTTCCCAACAGATATCTATAACTATTTGATCTGTATTTTCTGTGTGTAATAAAATTTTATTTGGCACCTCTCCAATGAAATTCTACAAGAATGTGAAGAACCTAAAATCTAGTGGTGAATTTTTCTAAATGATCATTGTATAAAAAGTTATTGATGGATTTAGCACATAGCAACTCCTTGCTCAGATGGAAGTTGATACGCTCTTTATAAATTATAATCTTTGAGTGTTAACAGTGCTGCGGTTTCTGGGTGTTGTTGCTAAGAACATAATGAACCATCATAATTTTTATAAACTCGTCACTATCAGAGTGCAACTGCCAGCAAAGTGATTTTGACAGTTTTGTCTTGGGGTTGCTTCATAATTGCTAAAGAGAGAAATAGATAACACATTCAAATTCACGTTCTTCAAATATTTCTTTTTTAATTTATCAGTTCTAGTAACCAGGGGCAGGATATACACATTTATCCGGGTACTTTTTAATCACTGTGACTACCAGCAGTGTTTTATCATATTCTTCTTTTCCAGAAAACAGTGATGAAGATGGTGAAGACATAGCTGAAGAAGAGGCTGTTTGTAGAATTTGTATGGTTGAATTGTGTGAAGGGGGTGAAACTTTCAAAATGGAATGCAGCTGCAAAGGTGAACTTGCTCTGGCCCATAAAGAATGTGCCATTAAATGGTTTACTATTAAAGGTAACAAAACGTGTGATGTGTGCAAGCAAGAAGTGCAGAATCTACCTGTCACTCTTTTGCGAATTCAAAGCACTCGAACTCGAAATGGTAGGGCATATGGAAGCCCGCTTGCTGATCTCAATGGATACAGGTAAATGGTTGTTTGTTTCTATGTTTTCAATTATATTGTGTGCCATATGATTGCCGAAATGTAGGAGATGAAAATTGAAGTTATGTATTTGAGAAAAGTGATCCGACAAAGTCTAGTTTTGATGTGACATAGCAAGACCTCCATGCTAGTTATTATATTATAGTTAAGAGTTAATCACATTAACCATGACCTATTGATTGTATTTAAGTAGATTTCATGCTAATTGTTGATATAGGTTTGGTAATGACTTTTACTACTGATGATGTGACATCACAATAAGGCCACACTGGCCCCAGAATAAGTTGTATCCTAACCAACCACCCTTCCTCCAGATTTTCTAACCTTCCTTGCTGGTTGACGCTTCTACTTCAGTAATAGACTGGAATTGGTTTTAGACTCTCTCACTAATAACTTCTACTTTCATCTTACAGAAACTAATCTCTGAAATTGCATGTCTACTTGAGAATTTTCTGATGCTTTGGTCCATTAGAAGTTGTCAAGCTCTGGTTGTTTGAGTCTCCAGTTTCTAGCTTGGTCAAGATAAAAGGTGTCATAGACCTTCATTTGTGTAATTATGATCCAACATGCAGTAACTATTATATACTAATCCCAACTATGGTTACCTTGAGTTTGCGCAATGCCGCAAAATCCAAAGGAAATTTCAGTTAGAAATCTGTATCTCAATTGTTTGTTTCTCTGTGTTTCCTTTTTGCTCAGATATCTTATCATAATATGATCTGAATTACCAAAATAATTAATGAAAACATTAGAACTTATTAGTTGAAATCTTTTTTAGGGTTTGGCGGGAAGTCCCTGTGCTCGTTATTATCAGCATGCTGGCGTATTTTTGTTTTCTCGAGCAGCTTCTGGTAAGCTAAGCAGTTCCCACGTGTGACATTTTTCCTTTTATTTTCTTGGTAACTTATCTGTGTCTCTGCAGGTTGTGAAAATGGGCACCGGTGCAATTGCTATATCTCTTCCATTTTCTTGTGTATTAGGTCTCATTGCATCCATGACTTCATCAACCATGGGTAGGTTGGCAAAGAACCTAAAGTTATATTATGGAGATTAATGAATATCCTGTAAGGATTCTGTCTGCAAAAAGATTGTGAATTAGAATACGAGGAAAAATGTTTCATGTTTGTGTCAAAAGAATTTAGCCGTATGTTGGTTACCCTATTTTTTATTTGCTAGATTAGAAAATGATTGATTAACATACTATACACAAAATCTCTCCTAAGCAACTAAACTATTACTTCTCTGATTTTCCTTCATAATAAAATTTAGAGATCCGTAGAAAGTCTTATCATAATTCAATGATTATTTTGGTAAGATTTTTTGACTTCTGCCTTGAATTTTGTTCAGTGAAGAGAAGATTTGTCTGGGTTTATGCATCAGTTCAGTTCGCTTTGGTGGTTACCTTCGCACATATATTTTATTCTTTGGTAAGAGTCTTCTACTTCAATTATTTGTTTGTTTTTAGATAATTTGAAAATTTTAATGCTCCAATAATGAGATGCTCTGAAACTCAGGTCAATGCATGTACTCCTCCTGTTTAGGGGGTTAGTGGGTAGGATAAGGTTATGGTATCAGTATTAAGCTTTGCTTGAGAAATAGGAGGCAGAACCTTTCAGGTGGTTATAGATCAGGATGATTGTAGAAGGCAACATCCAGTTAACATTCATTTCAGTTTATTGTAACGCTTGTATTGCTGTGTGTTTGTAGGTTCGCCTTCAAGCAGTTCTGTCTATTCTCCTCGCAACATTTGCAGGGCTTGGAGTAGCAATGAGTGGTAGTTCTATTATTGTTGAGTTTGTGCGATGGAGAAGAAGAAGAAGGCAAGCTCGTTCAGATCTGCAACATCCTGGTCCCCAAAGGGTGGCCAGACCAGGTCTGTTCCCGGCTCCACGACAGATGGCCAGTCGTGATCGCCCTCAAGCTGAACTGGGAAATCCAGAATCTTCTGGCGGGAGTTGAGTCATTCTCTATTTGGTTTGGCCGACAAGAAAAAAGGGTTCTGCCTAAATTATACATGCTGTGTCTTCTAAGACGAGTATTTCTTGGATCTTGTAAAATAAAATGTCTTATAGAATCTTCAGTGCTTCTCTGATTGTCCAATGCGAAGAAGTATTTGTATTTCACAAAGCTTAATCATCCGGAAAGGGAAGTTTTTCAGAACTTTCAGTGTTGTAGGGTCTTGTACGGTTGTGCAGAATATTTTTGTACCAATTACAGCCAGCAGAAAGCAGTTATAGAACGAATATTTCTATGTAACTGATAACAATTATTTATGTAATACCAATTTTATTTTTTTAACATTTTTTATTAATCAAATTAAATGCATTAATTATTACATAATATCTGATAAATAGGATTATTAAAATTTAATTATTATATATATACACACACACATACCAGAAGTGTTGTAGAGTTTTAATCATCAAATTGAAAAAATAAAATTTTAATTTAATTTTTATAAAAATGAAATTAAAAAAATTATTTTGAAATGGGCCTTAAAATATAAATATACACCAATACAGCAGAAGCCCAAATGTATCAGATGAGATGATGGTTCACTCCTTGTTATTGAGAGAAGGTGGGTAGGATGATCATTTACCGGCAACCTCTTCATTTGAGTTGGCTGCCTCGTCGAAGGCGGCAAGATTATCAACATAGCTGTTTTAGTATTTGTTTGAAAAGCATTTGGGTGGTATACTTTCCTTTTTTTTTAAAAATAATAAAATTATTATTATTATTTAAGGGATTATATGCTTTTCGAAGTTAAAATATTTTGCAAGTAACCTGTCCGATGGAATGCCTGAAACAATACCTTAGTGTTTTACTACTTCTAATCATTTATTATGTTTTCTCATATGGTTAGAATGTTCATGCCATACCTGTAACCTCTTCTTGGAGTATTGATGGTAGTTTTTAGTCACGTCAGAATAGCGTGACAGCAATCGTAGAGACAACTCTTTCTACGGGGAATTCGCTGCACAGACCGTCGGAGTTTCATAACAAAAGAAGAAGCGCATACTTTGAGTTTCTCCTCAAGAATTGCAGATAAACTTCCTTTTCTCAACTCTCGTGTTCCTTTCATAGGTGCTCTTTAATCACAATCGTTAGTCTCTCCTACTCTCCCTCCCCATTTTGTAGTTTGCGGCTTCTTTTTTTCACTAAACTGGATACACTTGCTGTTTTTGGCTGTTTTGAGCTGGGTTGACCTCACTTTTGTTTGATATCTTCAAGTTACAATCTTGATACTGAAATTCTGTTCTTTTTTATTTTCCCCTCTGAGAAAACTTATCTGGCAACCAAATAAACTTCAATTTTTTTTTAATGCTTCTTTCTTTTTCTTCTTAAATTTAATTTTATTGAAGAGAAGTGGCTTATATTTGATACTATTAGGTGTTCCCAAGTCTGGGTTAGTGTCATTCTTGCACTTGAATAGAAGATTCAGAGTTGGGTATCCAAAGAAAATGGCATGCAGTTCGGAGAAATGCGAAATAGTGTTGAAAGTAAGGTTCGGTTGGTTCGTCCTGCAACTGAAGCTTATGCTGAGGAGGCAATTGAAGCTCTGAAATCTGCGAAGGTGATTGCAATCCCCACAGACACACTCTATGGATTCGTTTGTAATGCTTGGTATGCCATTGTAATGGATGTAACCCTTCATTTAGTTCACAAAATTTTGTCAGTTTTGGTTTTGTTCATTAAATCATGAAAAAGTTATCACGTGGATTCAAGCTGAATTTGCTTGTGCATTGAACGTTACATTAAATAAGTGTTGAAGAGGTGCTGATGGTTCATACAAGTATTAAGGATAGTTTGGAAGTTAATGACTAATTGTGATAAAATGAGGGCGATCATGACTGGTTAACTTATAAATATTGAATTGTTATTCTTTTATAACAATTATGTGAAAGCCATCCGATTTGTATGATGTAGCAGAATTTTCTAAAAGAGTCTGCTGTGTTATAGTTCTTAGCTTAGGAGAAGCACCAGATAAAGATGATTGTACCTCCCCTAAACATAGGTTAAAGATGGAGGGAGGTCATACAAGGTTTATCATTATGTACCAATAATTGTTATTATTACTTTTGAACAAAACTTATTTCTTTGTGACGGTGTTAAATATTTGGCCAGTTATCTTCATTTCTAAATATTACTAACTTTCACTGTCCTTTATTGTCATCACAATTGCAGTCTTTTGGAAGCAGTGACAGATTCATGAGATTAAAGGACGTAAACATACAAGTCCTCTTGCAATCTGTGTTGGGGATGTATTGGACATTAAGCGCTTTGCTGTCACAGATCATTTGCCTTATGGCTTGTTTGATTCTCTGCTTCCAGGGCCTGTTACAGCTGTCTTGAGACGAGGTCTGTAGCCATTATGCATGTCTTTGCAGTGAAAAGAACAAAATTTTGTACTCTGAGTGTGTAAGGTATTGGGTTAAGACCATGTTAAGATGATGCCTCGTATTGGCGGTTTGCCATTCCCAAAGCGCAAGCAACTTCAGCTGTTAATATATATATATATATATATATATATTTGAATCTTTTGCCGGCGAGTCAAGTATCCTTGAGAAGTCCTTAAATCCAGGATTGGAAAGTATAGGTATCCGAGTAGCTGATTCTAACTTCATCAGGCTTATTGCCCGTGGTTTGGAAAGTGCATTGGCTCTTACAACTGCAAATCTAAGCGGGCAGCCAAGTAGTGTTTGTGTCAAAGATTTTGAGAACCTATGGGAACATTGTGCGTATGTTTATGATGGTGGTGTGCTTCCAGCCAGTCCTTGCAGGATCAACAGTAGTGGATCTCACTGGCCTGGGAAAGTACAAGATTCATAGACCTGGAAGGTAATCATCCAAACGAGCATGATGATTCATTAGTTAAAAAATGAAAAAGTCTTAAGATAAAAGGAAAAATAAATATGTGAATATTATTAGTCCAAAAACCAAATAAAGAAAATGATGATGACATGCAGTTGAATGGCAAATGCATCATAAGTGTTACATATAAGCATTTCATTTGATTTCTAAACAGAATTTCCTATGAATTACAATCCAATCCATTATCTTTTTTTTTAAGGAAAAGAACCACAGAAGGAAATCGTAGTTAGTATGGTTTCCAAAGATAAATTGACCGCTATGCCTAAAGGCATGAAGAGACAACGCTCTTGATTTGTTTTTATCTTTTTGAAATTTATTTTTTATAAGTAGACTCAATAAGTGAAGACTTTTAACTGCATTTGGCTTTTATAGGACCCTAACTGGATTAATAATGAAAATATTGCTCATTAGCAAAGATGATTGAGGCCATATTGCTAGTTTTCTCATGTTTTTCTATTTTGGGTCTGTAAGTTGGTATTTATTGGAAACTTTAACAGTATAATTGCTGATTGAAATGCCCCGCTTGCTGTCAGTTTATATATATATATATATATATATATATATATATATATATATATATATCTGTTGTCTGTTAGAACTTATTCTTATGTATTTTCACTTGTTATTCTAGTGCAAAAGAAGAGACGGTTGCCATCCCTTGAAAAGCATTCTCTGGTAGAACTGACAGCAAGTTGAAGGAACGGTTGAAACAACCTGTGAATTACAGATTTACTTCATGGGCAATATGAAAGCAACTAGCATCGCAATGTTATCATTGTATTTTAGTTAACCAAAATATATTCTTTGATTTTTCTTGAGAGGCTTCTTGGAGCAAGTTGTCATAAATCCGGAATAGCTAATTAAAGGCGAAGCTGAAGTGAAATTGTTTGCCTCTCTTGTGTTCCCTGGACTCGCCTTTAGCACTCTCCACACTGGTCTTTTATTGCTGCCATTACTAATTATGCGAAAGCCTAAGGCTTTCTTTGGTTGCTGTCCAATTTCATGAACAAGGAATTGTCTTTGCACCTCCCCTAGGAGAAAAATTATATGGTTCATCCTTTTCACTCTTGGGTTGCTATTCTTGGTGTTGGATCCATGTTACACATTAACTCTAAATCATTCAATGAGAGAGGACCCAATTGCGATTTTCACGGGTGCCCGGGGAAAAGCCGGCCAATTACGTTCCACGCGACTGAGAGTGTGACAACAAACGCGTGCTAATGGTTTGGCTGGACAACTGTTTAGTCGCCTTACAGCGGTCTTAAGATGGTAGTGCAAAGATTCCCATTTCGAAGGGCTCCCGCTTTGCTTGTGATATGCGTATTTGATTTGTACTTTTACATCTAAGTCCTCGTAAAATTGTCTAATTTAACTATTACAACTTAAGTTTTATATATATACATATATATATTTTTTGATATTTAGATCAATATAATATCAGGGCTGATTATAAATTTTTCACAAATAGAGGGAGAAAAAGTAAATCTAAATTAGTTTTTAATATGTATCACACCTTAAATTTTAGAAAAAAAATACATATAAATTTGTTAACTTCAACATTTAATAAATATTTTTAATTTGAAATAATAAATATTCTTAGATTTAAATGAAAGCGTAATTAACATATTCAATAAATATTAATTTTAATAAGAATGGCTATTTATTTGTAAAATAATATTTGAAATGCTTTATTTTAATTAATTTTTATAATTTTTAAATTGTTTATTTATTTTATTTAATCAAATACATGATGATTTTTTTGGCTTGTAAAAGAATATTGTAAAGTTAAAGGGGCTGGGTTGATAAAATCGTCATTGTTTCATCAATTTACGACTGGTACAATGTGCATGGCCACAAGCGAAAGATGCCGAAAACAAATATTTTGTCTGGATTCAGTATCAATTAAAGTAATTTTCCAAATAATACAAATTGTACCTAATAATTATGTAAATGCCTGCAAACAGTTCCCTCTCAAACTCCTCCGTCCACCAGTTTTGGTCATTTGTACTTTGTCTGGACAGACTATTCCCTACTTACTCGCTCATCACTTCTTCTCTTCTCTTCTCTTTTTAAAGGTAATTAACACCTCTTTGCCACTCGGTTTTTTTTCTTGTCTAATTGAAAAGCGTTTTCGGAAAACAGTTGTTTCTGTTTTTCGTGTTGTCAGAGTTTTGATTGAGTTCGCTTTTGCTGGCAATCGCTGAGGTACGGATTATGTGGATGATAGTAGAATTAGGATGAACGCGCTGTTTGGATGCTTGGAAAATTTTTGGAGTTCGGAAAGAGAATGGTTTGAAGTGATTTTTGTCTGAAACTAACTGAATTTTCACCTAAAAGATCGATTTTATTATCAATTGCAGACTAAAATTTTGTCGCTTTGATAATTTTGTGAATGTTTAAAGTTTCCTTCCTAAGCCTTCCGAAATAGATTATTGTCATTAACCTAATAGTTGCCACTTTTTGGTTGCCAAAGTTGTGGGAATTGTATGGAAAACAGTTTTGAAATCTTTTACAATGACTTCAGTGAATCAAATACTTGCACGAGGCTTTGTTTAGTGGAATTTTGTACCGTATCTTAAAATTTTGTTACTGTTATCATACATAACTAATTGTATTTCATTTGTGTTGTGGGACTATGAAGATTGGTGTAGTACTTTGAAAATGGCAACTGGATCTGTGCCAGCTTCATTACCAGGTCTAAAAAGCAGAGACTCAAGCTTGGTGTTTGTGAAAAATGTGGACTTTGTGGGAGTTCGTGATTTGAGGCTGTACAAGTCTGGCAGAAGAAGATTCTCTATTGTTAGGAATTCAAATTCCAGTTCAGATATCGCTGAGCTTCAGCCTGCATCAGAAGGAAGCCCCCTATTAGGTATATGATGTGTTGTGTTGAATATTTCTTATTGTTTATTTTCTAGGCTTAAAGTAAAGCAAAGGTAAGAACAAAAGATTTGGAGCCATCCACTTTGTATGTATTTTATTCTGATTGCTTTATATTTGCGGAAGAACCATTTATGTATGAAATTTGATTTTAAATTTTCTTTTCATTGCATGGTTTATGATGGAGTCAAATTATTTGTCCAACATGAGTAAACTCACAGGCTACATTTTGAAGAGTAATGGCAGCAAGATCTTGGTTGATACTGGTTTTTGTTTTCTTGGAAAGAGTTGTATTGTTCTTATATTCTGTATTTGAAATCTTCTATTTCGTCTTGAAAAGCTACTTGTTTTTCTAGTTTGCTTGTGTGTTTTTACCAAGTATTACTGTCTTAGTCAAACTTAGTATTTTTGTTTGACTTATTGTGTGGGATCCAATTTTAGTACCTCTTCTGTTTGTACTTATTTTGTCAAGTATGGAAACCTAGAATTAGGGTGCTGAATGATAAGCTTGCATGTGCATACCTTTCAGCAGTTATGCATGGTCTGGTTTACTCTAATGAATAATTATTTGATTGTAGTTCCTAGACAAAAGTATTGTGAATCCATAAACAAAACTGTCAGGAGGAAAACACATACAGTGATGGTGGGAAATGTGGCTATTGGTAGTGAGCATCCTATTAGGATTCAAACAATGACTACAACTGACACTAAGGATGTTGCAGCAACTGTTGAACAGGTTCTTTTATTTCTCTCAACTTGAGCTATTTGTATGTGAGCAATTGTGTTCTATTCACATAACTAAGCCACTGTGATCTAATACTTGTATTGACCATTTTCTAAGAAATGGATTCTATTACTAGCATGTGATGCTCTTCGAGCTACAAATTAGATGAATGTCATGTTATGCTCTTCCTCTCATTTGATGTAAATGTTATCAAATCCATAGTTCAGTATATAGAGTGCTGAAATCATTATTGATGAGCCCATGTGGCCCACAATATGGTTGTTGGATCAATACTGGTATTCATTGTCTGGGTTGTTTATCTAGTTAGCTGTTGTGCTTTCACTAGGTAATGAGAATAGCAGACCAGGGAGCAGATATTGTCCGGATTACAGTTCAGGGGAAGAGAGAGGCAGATGCATGTTTTGATATCAAAAACTCACTTGTGCAGAAAAAGTAAATCTAAATTAGTATGAGCATTTTTTTAAATGCCAAATCCATACTTGATATGAGGATCAATTATATTGCTTTCTGTTTTTGCAGTTACAATATTCCTCTGGTGGCAGATATTCATTTTGCTCCTTCAGTTGCACTGCGAGTTGCTGAATGCTTTGAGAAAATCCGGGTGAACCCAGGAAATTTTGGTATGCAGATGGTGAATTATTCATTTTTTTTAGATAGTTGATCTAAACCATTCTGAGTTATACACGGTAACCCATTGCAGCTGATAGACGGGCTCAATTTGAAAAGCTAGAGTACACAGAAGATGACTATCAGAAAGAACTTGAGCACATTGAGCAGGTCAAGTCACTGCATTGTCCATATATTACTACTGTTAGTTTGTTTTAGATTACAAGCACGTGCTTTTCTATAAGTGCTATTGGAATTTTCTCTTTTCTATGAAAGCAAGCATACTAAAACTTGTGCCATAGGATGTGGTAAATCAGTATTACATATTTAGCAACATAAATCTGTATTTAGTTTTCTCCCTATATTTACCTTTTGCCCCTTTTTAACTACCACAGGTTTTTTCTCCATTAGTTGAGAAATGTAAGAAGTATGGAAGGGCAATGCGTATTGGCACGAACCATGGGAGCCTTTCAGATCGTATTATGAGCTACTATGGTGATTCCCCTAGGGGAATGGTAATTACTTAGATTCTTTCTTATACCAAGAAGTTTTTGAGTTTGTTTTGTTTGATCTCCAAACTAAAAGGCATGATACTGATTGGTGTCCTAAACCAGGTTGAATCTGCCTTTGAGTTTGCAAGGATATGCCGAAAATTGGACTACCATAATTTTGTCTTCTCCATGAAAGCCAGCAACCCAGTTGTCATGGTCCAAGCGTACCGTCTCCTTGTAGCTGAAATGTATGTTCAGGGATGGGATTATCCTTTACACTTGGGAGTCACTGAAGCTGGAGAAGGAGAAGATGGTCGGATGAAATCTGCAATTGGCATTGGTACCCTTCTTCAGGTACGTGCACAAATATGAAAAAATGTTTTGTTCATAATTCTTGTGTTATTTTGTCTTGATAGTCCTTGATGTGTATCAGCTTTCAATAGCATGTTATTCTTCAAACCTCCACAAGATTTTAGCTAATTTGGAGAAGGTTCATGTGATTCAAGTTTGTGAAATGAAAAATCTTACCTTTGATAGAATTAGGCGGTTTTTTGTGTAATCCTGCTCTTAAAAAAATTTCTTTTTTGTGTGTAGTTATCAGGTGATAAGAATCATTACATGTGCAAGATCCTGTTATTATTATTGTGAATTGCATATGCAGGATGGTTTGGGTGATACAATCAGGGTTTCACTCACAGAACCACCAGAAGAGGAGATAGATCCATGCAGAAGGATGGCCAATCTGGGTACAAGAGCAGCTGATCTTCAACAAGGGGTGGTAGGATTTCACAATCTCCTTTGATCAGTGGTTATACTGTGTAATTCTATTATATGGAATCACATTATTCTTAGTGAAATATTTTTATCAACAGGCACCGTTTGAGGAAAAGCACAGGCATTATTTTGATTTTCAGCGCCGTTCTGGCCAACTGCCAATGCAAAAGGAGGTTTGCCTTTTTCCGGAAATTGATGTTACATTGGTTAAACTTTTGTTTTCATTTTTCCAAACAGAGAATTGATTCTTCATTTATCACAGGGTGAGGAGGTGGATTATAGAGGCATTCTGCACCGTGATGGCTCAGTTCTCATGTCCATTTCTCTGGAGCAGTTGAAGGTAATTGATTGGAAACTACTCTTCCCCCAATTTATTATTATTATTATTATTATTTGTCAGAAGGGAATTGTAAAATAAGAATTTTATCAATCTGTTATCTTTTTCTCAGGCACCAGAACTACTGTACAAGTCACTTGCTGCAAAACTTGTTGTTGGAATGCCATTTAAGGTTTGTCCTTACTCTGTGTTATTGCAAGAAAATATTAAATTCGAGTATGATGAATTTTAATTGACATTGTTTAACATTGGTTTAGGATCTAGCAACAGTAGACTCACTCTTGTTGAGAGAGCTTCCACCAGTTGATGATCATGATGCTGTAAGGGCACTATCTCTTTTGTTTAATTACTTTAGGGAATAAATTTGTCTTCTTGTTGAGAATGACCTGTATTATTTTTTCTATTATTACCAGCGACTAGCTCTCAAACGGTTGGTAGACATAAGTATGGGGGTTATAACTCCTTTGTCTGAGCAGCTAACAAAGCCATTGCCCCATGCCATGGCTCTGGTAAACCTTAAGGAGTTATCAACTGGTGCTTACAAGCTTTTGCCAGAAGGTATGGCTTTGAAACAGTTACCTGAATACTGGGTTTTCATTGAAACATCTTTTCCTTATTTATTCCTTTGTTTGTTTAGGTTGAGTATATTCAATTATCTGCCAAAATTTATAGCTCATATCATATTGTTCTATAATTTTTCAGGAACACGCTTGGTTGTGGCTTTACGTGGTGATGAGCCCTACGAAGATCTGGGTATCCTCAAAGATATTGATGCTACAATGCTTCTTCATGGTGTACCCTTTAATGAAGATAAAGTTGGCAGAGTGCAAGCAGCGAGGAGGTAACTGTTACCAAGATGTTATTTAGTAGTTTATTGATTGAGGCAATAAGCCAATGCAATAATGATCTGTTCTTGAACATGGATGCATTAACTCAATGGCTGAGTTGTTGGAAAGAGTATTTGCAGGCAACCAGAGGGTGCTGCTTGTTTTGATTTGAGGAATTCAAAATTCAAACAGAACATCCCCTTTTGAAATCTGATCTTTTAAAGGCTTAGATGCGGCCCTTTTATGCCTACAACTTGACTCTTTTTGGATTTGCTTACAGACTAAAGTGATTTGCTTATGCACACATGTTTGTGTGTGTGAGAGAAAGAGCAAGCTCATGTTTAAGATCAATAAAATTTTGCTACCTATGTTTAAAATCATTAAAATTTACATCCTAATGACCCAGTTGGTGCTTTTCTTTTAGATAACCAAATCCTGAAATGGCACCTTCTGGTATGACCTAGTGCATTACCCTGGGCAGCGCTTCCAGAATAAACTTTATCCTTCTGTTGGGGTCCTCCACTACTTGTTTTTAACTCTGTTTAATTATTTTGTAATGGCATTCTTCAAGCACTGTTGTTCCAGATGCTAATGATTCAAATTTTCATGTTTGCTGCAGGCTGTTTGAGTATCTATCAGAAAATAATCTAAACTTGCCTGTAATTCACCATATTCATTTTCCAAATGGGATTCACAGGTAAAATTGGAATATCATTGCAACTTCTTGGGACAGAGGGATGGATAGTTTGGGCTTAAAACTTTTTCTCCTATTTCCAGGGATGACTTGGTCATTGGTGCCGGTACCAATGTGGGAGCCCTTCTAGTGGATGGACTTGGAGATGGTGTGCTATTAGAAGCCCAGGATCAAGATTTTGATTTTCTCAGAAATACATCTTTCAACTTACTGCAAGGTTGCAGAATGCGGAATACAAAGACGGTACAAAACTCTTCATTGAAATTGAACATAATTTAACATATCATAGGTGGTGATGGTCAGTCTTGAAATTTACTGTATCTGCCTGTATCCTCCTACAGGAGTATGTCTCATGCCCATCTTGTGGCAGAACTTTGTTTGACCTTCAAGAAATAAGTGCACAAATTCGGGAGAAAACATTTCACTTGCCAGGCGTTTCAGTAATTACCAAACTTGTGGCTGTCTGATTTGATGATGTTTGTTGAAGTTATTACTTCATTGTGGTAGTCAAAACTAATGGTGTAACATGTCTTCTTGCTCCCGCTTTGTCAGATTGCTATTATGGGGTGCATTGTCAATGGACCAGGGGAGATGGCTGATGCAGACTTTGGGTATGTTGGCGGGGCTCCTGGAAAGATTGACCTCTATGTTGGGAAGGTACTGCATCTTTCCTGCTTTGAAAATCTTCATGTGCGCGCACACACACACACAGATCTTGCTAATGCATTCTCTCTCTCTCTCTCTCTCTCTCTCTCTCTCTCTGCTAATAAAAAGGACATGGTATTGAGAGAGATTTGATGCTGTTAAACCCAAAAAACTTGCAATTTCTCAAAGCGCTCTATTGGCTTGGAGAATTAAGAGTTTGCACATACACCTATATGAGCAGAGCAGTTGACTTTGTTTGTCTACTCCCTTGTCATAATCATGACTATAGCTGGGTTTCCAATAACCGAACTGAACATTAAGTTGGACTGTTGCAGACTGTCGTGCAGCGTGGAATAGCAATGGAACATGCAACCGATGCTTTGATCCAACTAATAAAGGATCATGGTCGCTGGGTGGATCCTCCAGCAGATGAGTAAGCTCAACTGCTTTTCATTGCAGATTTAAAACAATCAGCCAGTTAAAAGGGGGGTCGCCGTACCCATCCTGTTGTATATCAAAGTCCACATGGTAAAAAGGAGTACATGGTAATAACAGACAAAAGGAATTTTTCCACAAGATCAAGTACACATAATTTATGGAGTATGCATCATCCGTTCGTCGTTTTGTGCACAAATGTTGTAATGTACCCATCAGTAACGAAGTCCGGTATTTCCTAGAACAAAGTACCAACATACACGATGTGCTGTTGGATGAATCAGCTTATTGTAAAAGCACTTAAAAGAGTTACAAACACCGTGCTTCTCCCGCTGATATGAAAACCGTTTCAAAAAAAATTCAGGTAAATTAATGACTTGCTTGCCAAACAGTTGTAATCAAAACTCCAAATTCTATTGAAAGTGGAACAAAGAGAGAGTTTTCTTTCCAAAAATGAAAAATTTATAAAAGAAATGTCTCTCATTTTCCTTTAAATAGCTTGGACTAAAAAATAATTATGATATATGCTTGTATGCTATTTTTAAATTATTTAATTTAGATTTAACTAAACGACTAAAAGTAAACACTTTTAACATTTAGAGTGTTTTTATTTTTATTCTAAATCTTAACACCTTAATCTTTAAAAAATTTTATTAATTGTTATTTTGATCTTTTCTAACCTTTAATAAAATGTTATCATTAATCTATATAATAATTTACATAAAATGACATTTCATATTACCTTAAAAGGTGTAAACCCTTTACTAATAATATTTTTTTTTCTTCTCTATTTTCTCTAAATACGTAAAATTATTAGTGTAATCTCGTAGATTCACAGTTGATTAGCTATAAGCTAATTTTAAACTCTTCTAAAAACTTTTATCTTTAAACCCAACAATTATAATAAACCTTCTTCATATTGTACATATCATGTAAATAAAGTTCTTTCATGGTCCGACCTTAATTAGGCATGGATTCATGAAATGTCCAAAACATAAACTCAATATCTTTTTGAATCATCAATCAATATATTTAAACTTGACATCACATACATTCTTTCGTATGCTATGAAATATAATATGGCTAGAGATTTTTGTTTCAGATATTTTTTGACTTTTGTCCAAGATTTGAGTTTCTATTAAGTCAACAACATGACTTTTGTCCAAGAGTATTAAGTCAACAAATACTCTTAGTCCAATAATTTCAAATAAATGGATTTCATTTATACTATGACTTGTCTCAAGATACAAATAACACATGACCAAATAAATTTCATCGCACAAGACATAATTAGTCTCATATTTATATAGCATATAAAATATATGTATTTGTATCAGATCTAACCACGATATTAAGTCAAAGGACTACATTGCATATTAGTATAACTAAGCAATAAGTCATAAACTACATGCAATACTATATACTTTGTAGTAATTTGGTTATATTTGAAAAATAGTTTAATAATTACTAATTTATACTAATATCCTAACAACATGATACCCATATCAACTGTTGATAGCATTTTGAAAGCATTCAGTATACTTACTTTTTTATAATATTGTTATCCACTTAATATTGCTTTTGCAGTGTACCACCCAATAAATCATTTACATATTACATGGCTTATTTAGACAATTTATATGCATGTTTTATTTAAATACATGATAAAGTAAAGGAAGTAATTAGTATACACATAAAATTAAAGAACCCTTTTTTTATATTATTATTATTATTATTTATAAAATATTATTACAAGATAAAATGCTTCTAAAACTAACAACACTAGTGGTTTCTAAAACATACACAAAAAAAAACTTCTCACTTACATTAAATTTATTCATTGTTGTATCTCAAACTCATTATTGGATGGTAAATTTATTCATTTTGCAAGATTAGGAAAGGAAAAATTTGAACTAAATTCATTATAAATTGTAAAAATTGAATTAATAAATATAAAGTGATTTATTTTTCTAATTAATATAAAATTTTTAATGAATTAATAAAATTAAAAATGATTTTTATTTTTAAACTTAAGCGAAAATATAAAAAAAAGATGGGAACTAAAGTGATATTTACAATGCCCCCTCCTATACAAAAAAAAACACAAGCCTGTATCAGAGAATGCTAGCTTTCAAATTCAACATGCAAAATAGAATTAATTAATTTAGATAAACTTACCCCACTCTACGGAATGGGAGCATAAAATTTATCATCAAGAAGGCTGCAATGAACAAAGAGGAAACCTCATCCCTCGCCAACATAGAAAATTGTATCGCCCTTATATGGCACCACATCACGTGTTCAAAGAGGGAGTTACAAAGGCTGGATGGGCCAACAATACATGCACACTGCCTTCTTGGTTCATCTTCTTGTTGCTGCCTGCTGAAGATTTTATATAAAAAAAATGATGCCAAAAAATGCGTGCAACAACTATCTAATCTCACTAAAACAACCTTCTTTTCGTAGTTCAAACTTTTACTGCTGTATCCCTTTTTCCTATTCTCGACTCCAACCTTCGCCTGCATAAAAGAATGTCAGCAGCTTATCTCTAGACAAGGTCTGGATATCATTTGTTAAACATTTGAAAGAACTAAAAAGTTTAACCGCCCTCTCTCAACTTATTCTCTTTCTTTTGGGCTTCTACTGGGGATACGCGATTCCGTATAGGGAGCATATTACCTCCTATAGAGCAACTGCAAAACTGAAACTTATTATTCCAATGGCTTTGAAGCATTTTAAGCCACCGAGAAGAAATAGGAGTGCTAGCAATGTATGAAAAATGGCTGCAAATTTTTAAATCATGCATATTTATCTCTATACAAGCATATACAAATAATGCAAGAAAGACTTTAAAATCATTTATTATGACTTTTTAATTTTATTAGAATTGAAATCCATTCAAAAGTTTCAAAATTCGAGTTCATTCAAAATTTTATCGGTCAAGTTTCGATGATATATTTATAAGTTAATTTATCGTAACATTCAAAAATAAAATTATTATCTCGTTTGTAAAAGTTACGATAAATTAATTTATAAATATGATTATTTAAAATTTTTTTTGAAGGTGTATATACATGTAGGTATGTATGTATGCATAAGTGAAAAGGATTGAAATTTTTGATTGGTGTGCAGGATGATTTACAAGCATTAAATTAAAAATTGTAAGTACTTATTATTATATACATGATTATTTATATTATAACATAATACCTACATTATTTTATATGCACCGTTAAATATTTATTAATTTTTTAAAAAAAATATATTAAAATACATAAATTCTTAGATAGTTTTAACACTTTTTCTTCATTGTTTCCGAACCAACCCTAGAACATTGTAGGAGTAAACCACTAAAATGCATGTTAATGATGGAATGATATTGGTGGAACTCCATGCATAACTGAAAACATATCTACTTACTCCATCTGTTAGAACATTATTAAGCTCAAACCAAAAAAAAAGACAAATCTCTTATTAAATTTTGATTTAATTTTTTTAAAAAAAATATGTAATTATTTTAATTATTTTACTCGTTATTTGACAATTAAAGTTTTGAAAAATTTTAATTATGAATTTTTTTTTGGAAACTTAGCAAGTATTTTTGGTTAATATTTCAACCAAACATTTCAAAACAAAAATAGATAATAATTTTTAAAGTATGAATAACAAATGGGTGAATTTTGCACTTTAAAAATGAGTTCACTAAAGAACTAATCTTTAGAGTTAATTACAAACATTGATACCTGTAACAAAAGTTGTCAAGAAGCTCAACCAATCCAAGTCCCCTGAATTTCCCTCAAATTTGTGGGTGGAGACGTCTCCCGTGAGAGAAGAAATAGCCGAATATTAGCACAGTAATGGCGTGGAGTCCTAACACTATATTAGTATAATTGTAGTAACAAGAAAACCAAAAACAAAAAGCCATGTACATATGTGCATAATGGATAAGAGAAAACAAAATACACAAAATACCCATCCTTGCCATAATCAAAATGTTCATAAAATTAACACATATTTTCTTACGGTATGTAGCATTGCTTATTATATAAACACTATTTACAAGTACAATGCAGTGCAACACTAATCCTAACACAATAGCAGTAGCATATCATAAAAGAAAATTATTTAAACACTGTAATGCAACCTTTTTGTAAGAGGCATAGATGCGCTACATATCGACAGAAGAGCAAACCAGTTATTGTTTTCAATGGAAGCAGAAACCCCACATGAGCCAGTATTACTCCATTACATCATTTGAGTTTAAAATATATTATCATCAACAAAAGTAGAAGCTAAATTAGAGAATTTATCTAAATATTTGGAAAATCTGTTGGATAACTGTTTATGCTTATGTTTACCTATCATCTAATTGCGTTTGTGTTACTTGCGACCCAAAAACTTTTCCGGTCTTTTCTGAAATATTGATAGCCGGGGTGTGTCCAACAAACAAAGCAACGTGCCCCATAAGCTTATCTTTCCTGGAAAATGTTGTGCCGCAGGAGCACTGCCATTTTGCATCCCCGCAATGCTTCTCATGCGTCCGTAGATCAGACAGCACTGAAAACTGCTTTCTGTTGCAGCGCTTGCACACATAAATCTTAGGGCAGTGGCTTCTCTTATAGTGATTCTTCACACAAATCATTGATTTTAATGGTTGAAACTTGGCGTGCTTCTGATTCCATCGACATCCTTGTTGTGGACATGAATATTTCCTAGTAATTTTTATTGTAGACTCATTGTTTCCCATTGAATTTCCAATACTATTCTTCAAAGGATTGGTCAAGGCAGCACTAGTTTTGTATTCGTCACCATGTGCTCTCATATGCATTCTTAAATTTGCATCTCTCTTGAATCCTTTCCCACAAACTTGGCAATAATGTGTGTACTTAGCTAACAAATCCGCAACATCCAATTCGACAATCTCATCGTTCTTCGATGAAATTGAAACCCTTTCTGTAATCTGATCAGTATCTCCAGACAATTCTTTCCTTTCAATGTTACTGTCAACAATACTTTTTCTAGTTTGCATGCCTCGATTATCAACGTGACTAACATTGCAGTTATCGTACTTGTCACCATACCAATCAAAATTTCCAGTAAAATAAAATCCTTGTTCTCTTTCTTGGTTAATATTGTTACTTACACGATTGCCATCAAAATTTGGTTGGGATAATCCGCTATGATCAGGAACTTTCACATGCTCCTGCCGGTGCAATATTTCATTGGTGTTCTTGTCGCCTGAAGTAGTGGAAACAAGACTAGTGCTCATTTGCTTGCAAGTGACCATAAATGAAGAGGCGGTTAGAATTATATCTTCAACTAAAGAGCTCATGTTGGCCATGGCTATTGACGTTGACTCCGGCTGCTGGTTGTGAACTGGGGAGATTAGAATAGCTACAAGAGATTGCACCTGATGAACCTTTTCTTTAAGCATTGAAACACCGTACAGAAGAGAATTTGAGTGAGTTTCTGGTCCTGAACTTGATTGCTGCTGCAGAGAAGATGAAACAACATCTTCGGGCATGGAATAAACTTCTAAACCTTGCCACGCATTCGGGAAACAAGAAGTGTCCCCTGAAATCATTTTCTAGCTACTGCTTCTTTCTCTCTCCAAACTGCGCTGCCTTTAATTTGTGGGTACCCTAAATTTGCTTTGAATCTCTTTTGAGACAAACTTGTTATTGAACAAGAGTGATTATGTAGGGAAGCACAAGCCAACCTGTCCTTCCTGTATTAATCATTAAATAATAATGGCTTTGTTAGAAATTGAGCGATAGAGAAAGCTTCAAGTCAACTTAGAGCTTCAGTTAAATCAATCCCCACTTAAGACCTCCCTCATATCCCACCACTCTCACATTGTGACGAGTTGTTGACGAAGAAAACATTTATAAAGTCTTCGTTTATAACATAAACTAAATGGAATCAACAGTCATCGATACCCATTCGCCGTTATAATTAAATTGTTAGTATTTATTCCATGCGGGACAGAGACTCATTTTCTTCTATGAAGTTTCTAATACACGTAAGATGTTGATATTGGATTTTGGGGTGATAGCTGTCGACAGGTATAATTCTTTCCTCAGTTCTCAGTCGTCGGTGTCTCGATGTTGCTTATAAAACTATAATAATCAAAGGTGTGTCTGTGTTTGGCGGTGATTCTCCGATTCTTAAGTTCAAGGACTGAATTAATATATTTAATTTAATAATTGTAGTGCTCGAAAGAAAATAAAATATGAAAGAGGATTAAGAGACTTGTCTTTGACAGAGCTTTAGCAATATAACCATTCCTTTCCTTGCGTTGAAATAAACTTTGCCTTTTATAGGCCTTGGATGGACGGTTACTTGGCCGCTAGTGGGAAGTTGTTTTGTGGCTGGATGGTTATGTTCTCCCAACAGTTGTGCGGTTATTAATTAACTTGTACGGGACATTTGTGATGTGCAAATGACCTACATATCGTGTTTGAAATTCTCAGATCCTTGGCTTGTATTCTCGAACTGTTAGCCTTTATGTTCTTGATATAATTGAGGGTCAGTGCTTACTCAACATCTCGCTTTCCTTTGCATCTCAAAGCTCGGGTAAAGGTGAACGCTCAATTCTCATAATGCACACACAGTTCTCGGCTAGCCCAGTCCGGAATAGAAATTAAATTTTGAGTTGTTCATTTTCCGAATGACTTATATACACATGTTTTGTCACGTTCCATCATTTCAAGTTTAAATCATCCATTTTGTCAAATTTTTACTGGTACAAGTAAAAGTGCTTTTTCAATTCTCAAAAACCACTTTTTTAGTGGCAACAAAACAACGTATAAAAATTTTAAAAGAAGTTTTTAATATTACTTCTTTTGCAATTAGAGAAGCCAAACTAAAGCCGCACCATAATCCTCCTCTAAAACTCTAATTAAAAATATTACACTTGTAAAAGTTCTTTTTTTCCGACAAGTTTTACTTGAAATACTTGTAAATATTAAAATAAATAAAACATAATTTATTTACTTTAAAATTTAAAAAATTAAAAAAAAATTACATACTGAAATTAGAGTGAACACTTTTAAATTGAATTAATCTAAATTGAACCCAATTAATAGTTTAAATCAATTAAAAATAAATAAATATGTTTCAATTTGAACTTTTATTTTAAATTATATCGGCTCAGTTATTTTAAATTTAGGTTTAATTTTAATTATTTTATTTTATAACATAATTACTCATTTAAATATAATTAATATAATATTTTAAAAAATAATTTTTATTTTAGAATTTAGAACTAATAAAATTATTTTAATTTTAATTTTTGTTTAGTTCAAATCAATAAATAATTAAAATTTTTTTTAAAAAAATAAGGCGAAAATAAATGCGGGGAAAATTGAGAATTGTGAAAAAAATAAAAGTAAAAAAAAAGAAGCAAAAATACAAACTGAGCTAAAGCAGATAAGATCGCATAGAAAGATAAGGTGACCGGCGTGGAAATGGCATCGTCATCAACAGCGGCGACGCTCTCATGGAGTTCTTCCTCTTGGCTACACAGCTTTGGTGGCAACGTAAACGAAACCGTGAAGTTACCTGACAAAAGAACTGGGTTGATGGTTTTGGCTCAAAAGAAAACAAAGAAAACTCGCAAGGTAAGCTTTTTAGTTTATCTGAAATGGGTTATTTCCCTTTCACCGACGTTAACCGTTTTTTAATACTTTTAGTCCTTACTTTCTGTTTAGTCTCCAAGAAAATTTCAGAAACATAATGGAGGATAAAACTCTAGTTCGAATTTTTGTTTTTCTTGTTCTTATAGCATTTCAAATGGATTGTTGCTGTTTTGTTTGTTGCAATTGGGTTAACTTGAAATGGGTTGTTTGCCTTTTGCTAATATTGGTTATTTATCATTTCAGTCCTTATATTTTGTTTGTTTCCCGAGAAAATTGCGGATAAGAAAAGATAACCCTCTAGCGTTGTTTTAGCATTGTAATGCGTATTTTTTGATATTAGATAATATTAAAAGAGGATGTAGCAGACTTGGGAAAGAAAGGGCAACTATTGGATGTGAAGGCTGGATTTTACAGGAATTATCTTCTACCAATGGGCAAGGCCCAGATTGTAACTCCACTTCTGCTTAAGTAATGTTTTATTTGTCATTTCTTTATGTTTTGGTTTCTGTTGGTTGCCCTTTGTGTTCCAATTTTCAAATTAGAATTCAGGTGAAGTTGCCTACTTTTTGGTTTTGAGCAAGGTTTTCTGTGTGTAGTCCTACTATAGTGTCAAGATGCTGTCACTTACAGAAATTTAGAGAACAAAAACACTACTGCCGTGGATTATATTCAAGGCAATAGTATCTTGTTTATATGTGGTGACTGAGTTCAGACAATTGTTATATTCTGCTAGCAGCAGTTGGAGATTTCTGTTAGACTCAAGAGACTGCAATCTTATTCAGAAAATCTGGATAGTCTTTTAATTGCGCTAGGATATCAATGTCACCTTGAGCATCTTGCCCCTTCCTTTGTTTGTTAGTCGTGTTCATCCGTAGTAAATTTTGGTCTCAGTTATGTACCTTGACAGCACTCTTGTCCCTTTCACATTCCTGTTCATTCATGATAAAGTTTGGTCTGAAATGACAAGTGCACACACTTGCATGACAAAATTTGAAAACACGGAGATGTACAGGAGACGGTGGCATGCTATTCCGTGTAGAAGGATTCTATAATTGGACTGAACTCTTGCACAGCATAGACATAAATTTTTGCTGGCAATGAAAATCGATGAAATTTCTGATGATAAAATATTAGTTTTACATTGAGAGAATATTTTGTCTTTATGTATTCTTGGTATACTTTAAATATTTTTGCAGGGAAATGAAGATGGAAGAGGAAAGAATTGAAGCTGAAAAACAACGGGTAATTAAGTAGCACATTCATTTATTTTACTCTGCCCATTGGATCACAACCTTAATAACTCTTCGTAGTTCACAAACTGTCTTATTGAGGTTTACTGCCATTTTCTATATTTAAAAAGCTGTTAGCCCACTCCATGTTTTAGTGGGTTGCCGTTTTGAACTTAGTCTTTGCAGGTTGAGATGACTTGTGCTTTCATGTGTATGTGCTGTTTTGTTAGTTACTAATTGATGCTATAACATGAGTTTTAGTAATTCACTCAAATTTCCATTCTAAAAGATTATTGCCACAATTTTCTCATCAACATTTTGTGTTGGTGGTTAGCAAGTGAAGCTTGCTAGTAGTAGCTGAAAAAGGATCATTAGTGCCTATCTAAAGGCAATTTTTTAATCAAGAAGTCAATTCAATATCAGGAAAAGCTTGAGTTCTATTATCCTACTATAATTTCTAGAATGTTATAGTTAATCACCTTGTCTCTTGTTGCATATGGCGTGGGATACCAAAAAGTCCTCCTGCTCTTATTTTAGCATATGACTGGCTATGTTCCACTCACTCATTACTTCTGATGGTTGGTACATTTCAGTGGATCCCATCATGCTATAAACCATTGAAAGCAAAATTTGTGCCTCCTAATGCTATGAGGGAAAGTATGTACTGATCACATGTCCATGAACATAGCCATCAACACCCATGAACTCATGACTGCATCTTCTCTTCCACAGGAATAAGAATTTTGATGGGGCAATTTATTTTGTTTGATAAACCTGTCTAGCTATTAACTTTGGTATTCCATTTTTCTGCAGGTAAAAGAAGAGGCACAACAACTTGCCCTTATTTTTGAAACAGTTGGAGCTTTCAAGGTTAAGCGCAAAGGTGGAAAAGGAAAACAAATTTTTGGAACGTGAGTTTGATTTGGAGCCACATTAAGCAGTTACCAATTATTTTATTTCCCTAGCATGTACTGTCTGATGCACACTTATTTTGGCAGTGTTACTGCACAAGATCTAGTTGAAATAATCAAGGTGCAACTTCAAAGGTACTTTCTTGAATCTATTTAAGGCAATGATGTAAATATCTGCCTCTATAATGAGTAGTTATTACAATCTTTATGAGTTGACTTCTGAAACATTTGTTGCTTCTCATTAGATCAACTCATAAATCGTTTATATTGCATAAAATTTTCTTTGTGCCATCCATACCCATGAAATTTTGAATTTTCATCTTTAATTACTGGATACTTGGAATCCTAATGCAGGTAAAATTCTCGGCATGTCTTCATGTGAATGGTTTGATTTTATTACAAGAAGGAATACCACTAACAGATTTGTAATTTTTTCAACAAATTTGAATTTGAAAGCTGAAGAAATGGTGTTTTTTCAATAATGCACAGGGATTAATTCCTGTACCTATTTATCAAGGTGAGGTGCACAAGCCCATTGGTCACCTCTCTAGGCAGTTCAATTCATTTTCTGACTACATATAATCACCTAGTTAAAAATCCTTTTTGAAGAGTTAAAAGAATTGTCTGAACTTAATATGTAGGCAGATGTTTTGCGCACACTCAATCTTGAAAAATGCTAAGACGAACAAATGTTAGTTTAGATTTTATTAAATTGAGAAATTAATTTTTTTGTCCCAATATGTACTCAGTTTTGTGCCCGTGCTTGCTTAATTGTTTATTTTCTTCGATCAATATATAGGGATGTAGACAAGAGGATTATTTCTCTTCCGGAGATCCGTGAAACAGGAGAATATATTGCAGAACTGAAGCTTCACCCTGAAGTTACAGCTCGAGTGAGGTTGAATGTTTATGCTAACTAAAGACTAGCAGCCTTCTATACGGTCCACGGTTTGAATGGAAAATTGTCTAAGCGAAAATCAATGCAAGGTATGTTGCTTATGGTGAGAAGAATCATTTTAAAAGAAGATAATAGTTTTGAAGGTATCAAAAAGATTATTTACAAATGAGAACCAAAACACCTTGGTGAAGAAGTACCAGCTGCATAGGTAGTTAGAATTTAACTATAACTTGTAACTAAAATGGCTCAACTTTCTGCATACAAACCTATGTGATCAAGATGACTCAACTTTGAGGCTATTTTTGGATTTCTTTTGAGGGTTGCTGTCTGTCAAGTAGCAATCGTTTGTTTGAGCTAACTTTTCTCATAATGAACAATATTTTGGTGATGTTGCAGGAGTAATTTCACCAAGTTTACGGAATTTGGAATTGGGGATTGACCAATGTGTAATCTTTTGTGGACACTGATTTAACATGAGCAGCAGCTCATTGTTTATTTTTTAAACTGATCATTCAATTTCTTGCAGTAGAATGTAGCAAATCGCTCCATCTTTGTTTTCATGTATTCATCTGCACTTTGAATTCTAAGGACCTATACGGTACCATCTTATTGTCCAAAAACACACGATTGTCGCTCAAAAATATCTCTATTGGAAAAGTTTCAGTACAATGGTACGTGACACAGCTGTCTATTGCAAAAGTACAATGGTGTGTAAGACTGACGCGATAACCGCTGCACTGTAGTAACTGGATTATGACGCAGCAAATATTTAAAAATAATTCTAAATATTCTTTCCATTAGGCTCTAGTCATTAAGTAAACAAATTCTTCATATCAATTTCTAATTTTTGTACACGTGCACGTATGCACGCATATGGGCGCGCACGTGTGTGTGTGTATATATATATATATTCATTTGTCCAAGGTGTTGTTTGCGTTTGTGTCGTACACTTTTTAGTGCGTAACTACCATGAACATTGACAACCTAACTAAACCAAAAACATTAGATACCCAACATCTCACCAAATGAAAAAATACTAATATTCACAAAAGAAATTAAAATAAAGCCGAACTCACCTATGTGCGTGTGTGGATATTATGAGTGACCAAACCTGCTAGTTAATGTTTTGGTTCGTTATTTCTTGAATTTAAACCGACTTAGAGTAAGTTGATTAAACTCAGTAATTAACGCAAGTGCGTGTTTGTGTTTAATGCTTTGTTTTAATTTGCTAAGATATCGAACCAGCCGGCAGCAGTTGCCTGTTGGCCGAACTTACTTTCCATATTTTTGGATTTGGGTATCTATCAATACCAAGCAGAAGCTGACAAAAAATGGCATGGCATGGCAGGGCATGCAAAGGTTTAATTTGAGTGGCGGGCTGTTGAGTTTCAGTTCCTATCCACGGCCGAAGGTTTTCATAGCCAACCAGCTGTCTAATTAGTTATTGGAAATCACGCCATTTAACTTGCCCTCTCTTCGACATCAGCAATATACACACATGTTGTCCGCATATCAATCTCTTTGCTGGAAGACATTCAATAAAAATCATTGTATTTGCTCTAAAAATTAAGGATAAAAAAGGGTAATAAATCTTTTTCTTTTTCTTTTTTTTTATTATATTTATTATTATTATTCATTGCATTTTTAATATTCACATATATATATATATATATATATACACACACATAAATATGTGTATGTATGTATGCATGCAGGTATATGGGTTAAAATGAAAAATATAGTTTTGAGGATTGGAGTCCTTAGTGAATAACTAATATCATTGGTATAGAGTCATTGAGTGGCCAATGAAGTGAAGGTTTTTGTAATAAAACATGCAAAGCAAGCAATATATATTATGTTATTATTTTTTCAACAGTAGGGTGAGCACTTTTTGAAATTGTTTTTGGTGATAATATAAAATAAAATAATAGAGAGAGAGAGAGAGAGAGTAATATAATTGAGAGGTCAGATGACAAGGTAATCAACTTAGCTTTGCTCCCACCACTACTACTACACCTGCCATTGTCAATGATGATCTATATTATTCCATTGATATCTAATTCTGTATTTAGACATCTAGTTCACTCATTGTATATCATATGCTTCACTTGCCAAAGCGTGCACATAACAAATCCTACACATTGAATCTTCTGTGCCTGTGTGTTTACTTGCGTAAGTGATCAATGAATGATTATGACTTAACTCTCTCTTCTCTTCTCTTCTCTTCTCCTCTTCACTAAACTAGATCATCCTTTTAATCACATCTCATTCACACACACACACCATCACATTTATATGCGAGTGACATGACATGTACTCATTCGGTTGTGATTTTGGTTGAGTTCTTCTCTTTTCCTATTTTTGTTATTCGGTTCTGTTTGATTATAAGTTGGTGGCAGTAATTTAGTTCACTGACTTGCAGAGCAAGTGAAGTTTAAGTTGGTTAATTAGGTGCAACAATTAGTCTGGGAAAAAGGAGCAAAGTTGGACCGATTAATGTTGGCATATTATTTAATTTATACAATTTGATATATATATGAAAAAAAAACAATAAAAGAGGTAGAAAAGCAGGTGGATACACATGGCATGAGCAGTTACCAACTAATCCTCCTGCTATCCATTTATTCTTCGTTTGTCATTTAATGAAACAGATCATGAGAAAGATGAGTGAGCGCAGCCAGTTAAGTGTAAGCGAGTGTGCTTTTTGGCTTTATTATTATTATTATTTGGAGGATCATTTCATTGCAACCAAAGCAAGATAAAATAAGTACAGAAAGAAAGCTAAAGAACCTAATCCACAACTTTTAGTTGTGGTGGTGGTGGTGCCAAACCCTGGCCATGCTGTCTTGTGTGTTACACATCGCTCTCCATCTCCCGCTGCCACTTCCAGAACTAAACAACACACCCAACCCATGTAATAGCCAACAAAAATAAATATTATTAATAATAATAAGATGCCCCATCACTTGCTTTTCGTGAATCAAAGGCAACCATAAACACTTCCTACCTAAAGTATTCTAACTTCAACTAGTTAGCTACAATACATAGTGCCACATCAACATCATCAAATATACATATATATATATATATATAATAAAATTGTATTATTATTGTTATTAAAAAAAAATATACGTGTATTTCAAAGAATTGACATTTAAGTCTGAGCAATATCAAATTTGAACAACTAATGGATAACAATTCACATGGTATGCGATATTTTAGTAGTGGCAATCGACCAAAGCTGGGGCGGAGAACACAAGAGCTTGTTGGGTGGATCCAAATTGAAACTTTGAATCTCGGAGATGATCATGATCATGGTCTTCCGGCGCCGGAAGATTAAGATCCAACGGTAGAATACTCTTTGTTGCCGTAGGCTTCACCTTATCACCAATTGTAGTACCGATATTGATAGCTGATGCAGCCGCTTGATTGCCTGTTGCAGCTGCTGCTACTGCTCTATGCCGTCTCATATGACCACCGAGTGCTTGTCCCGACGTAAACTCTGACCCACAAATCGAACACTCGTGGATTTTATTACCCTTGTTGGCTGCAGCTTGTAGAGAAAGATGAGTCGGAGTAGGACCAGGACAGATTTTATTGAATTGCTGCCCAGCTTCTTCAGAATAATAATCCTCCTTTAATGGCAGCACTGCAACTGATGATGGTTTCTTCTCCTCGATTGCTGCGGCCTTAGGCTTTTTATGACTCGCCCTGTGGCCACCTAGTGCCTGAAACGAAGGGAATGACCGGTTACAGGTTCTGCACTCGTAGACATAGAATCCGGCCTTGTTAGTACCAGCACTGACTATGCCGCAGAATTTTCGAGAATTACTGGACTTTTCGATCTTGTCACCAATAATATTATTGTTTTCTTGAATTTGCTTTGGACCTTCCCCTTGAGCCAACATGATCAGACAATTAGCCATGTCTTCTTCTTCCTCCGTCGATTCATAAATAATTTCCCCAGACGTCGTGGGGGAAGATACGGAGTTATAATCATCGACAATAACTCCTGTATCTCCTCCTCCTCCTCTTAGACGATTACTATCAGCAGAACCACTGGAAGAGCTATGGGTCGTTGTTACCAAAGCAAACGGAGACGATGATCGTTGGCGCTTTGTACGCCTGCCTCTGACAATATTCTGGCTCTGACCATCAGAACCCATGACCATCAAAAATCACTCGGCTTGGAAGTGATCAACGAAGAAAGAACGATTATCAGGGAAAGAGGAATCGAAAAAGATTGAAAAGTAAGCAAGAGACGAAGCGAAGGGTGTGGACACTGGCTTTGCTTATATATAGTGGATGGTATCGTTAACAATCTGGTAGTCGCTAATGGTGACGGTAGCTGTAGCCTATCGATAAATAAATATATACATAAAAATTATATATGGAGTGAATTAAAACTTAATTATTTAACTTTTGTAACAAACAATATATAAATTTATTATTATTATTATTATTATTATTATTATTATTTGTGGAGTCAAAAGCCGCCCCGTGAACAGTACTTAACCATGAAAATCCTGGCTTTTTAACTTACAAGCCTAATTAAGCAAGAAGAAAAAGGGTGCATGTGTTAAACAAGAAAAAGCATCTGTCAAAACTCCACGTCACGAGAATTACATCAACAAACCCTTATTTTCCTCTTAAACACTCGATAAATTTACTAAAGTTTAGTAGGTAGCTAGAGAGATTAGGAGTGAGCTAATAATTTTAAGTATTAACCAAGTTTTTAGGGCCGCTTAACGGGGTGAAAAATTAGAGGTGGGTTATGAGGAGAGTAAAACTTAAAATTAGTTAAGAAATTATTTTTCAATAATTAAGATTTGCCAAACCAAACCCATGGCACTGAACGCACGCCAAAAGTAAAAGGAAAGGGTATGGTTGCTGCCCCTCGTTCACTCCATGTCTTGTTCAAGTAAAGTACCACCGCCACCACCACTGTTTCCACTTTCTTATTGCTTTCAAGCAAACTCCATATTCCCTTTTTCTTCTTTTTATTGTTTATATAAAATTTGTTAATCGTTTCGTTAAAAATTATAACAAACTAATTAAAATTTTCTTTAAATCTTTCACAGGAATAAAAGAAATTGATATGGCATGTAATTAGATATTTTTTTGAACGAAATTAATTAAATTATACTCTTCTATTGTTTGCTTTATCGTGAAATGAGACCGTGGAAGGTCGTAGGGCGGCCTGTCGTTAGGCGGACTTGACTAGGTGCCCAACCCAACAAGAAAAGAAAAAGGAAGGAACGTACCCCGTGCCTATGCAATGAGGCTAAGGGGGTTCCCTCAAGTTGAGTCCTGAGGTGAGGTAAGGTATGTTTACAGGTAATCGTATGCTTATTATTTTGTTTAAAGAATTTTCAATTAATGAATTGTATTAACTTTCTTAAATGCACCTAGGGATCGGAGCTAACCCATCTGTTGCATTATTCTTTTTTTAATACAAACTAGTTTATTGTAGAAAATATTTGAACCACACGTTCTCTGCTATAAATTTTAATCATTATCATTATCAAGGAAATTAGTGGGTGTAGTTAAGTTACAATTGCTTGGTTTCTTAGTCAAATTTTTGAAAATGCTCAAGTTATTTGCTTATATGGTTAAATTCTGATCACAAAAGATTCATTTGCTGGAAAACTCCTATTAATTAATTAACTCCATTTTCCCCAATATATAATTTCTTAAATGCTAATTAAAGTTGTAATTAGTATTAACATTTGGTTACATAGATCATGTTATAGTTGAGTTGACTGCATGCCAAGCTGTTGACGGCCCATAGATGCATGAAACTTGCCCTAGTTTTGCAATCACGATCACAATTAGTGGCGCGCCTATGTACAATCCTTAATTTCTTGAGATTAATTAATTAGTACTGTTAACTACAGTATATAATATGATACAGGCGGCATCAATTGCGCCACATGTATCGCCTGCTTTCGATCCAAAGTATCTAATTAATCCCTGATTCAATTTATCGGAATTTACGTGGAAATAATTATAGACTTGGTCAGTTGGGCATAACCGAGTCTTATCCATTACTTATAAGTAGGCAGGCAAGTCGTGACAAAAGTTGCGGGTAGCCGTATACAATAACTGAATTTGTATCGAGTTGTGATTGACACTGACTTTAAAGAATTAAAATATAGTTCTCCCAGAAGAGATGGTAAAATGCTCCACTGGTACTACTAGCTATTGTGCTCCTGTTAATTAAGTTGCTGCCAAGTCAATAATCAACATTGATTGAGAACATAATCATTTATTGAATTGCAAGAATGTGAACCTAAATTAATTATTAAGTTTATTTCGTTATTATTATTTGTAATTTGATTAATTATTGAACGAACAGTTAATGTAAATAAAATTTAATTATAACAAAATTAAATGAGGAAATTGGTCTGAGGTTGTTGGCATTAGATGAGCAAGTTATTCAAATTGCAGAGGCAGCAGCAGCAGCAGTGGCAGGCACGTCACACGGGGCGGGGGCAAACCCTGCCCTGCACTGCAGTCTAATCTTAAAACTAAATATCTAATTAATTAATTAATTATTATTATTATTATTCAGTTTGAGTTTAGATGAGTTGAGTAATAAATAATTAAAGACACCACACCACTTGCTGAACTCACTTGTAACTTGACTTTCCTACTAACTCCATTTCTTACGTCACTTAATTAGTTCGTGAATTAGCTATACCTTTAAGAAAAGACGTAAGTTATCTGATACTCAGCCGGCCACCCGTTTGACGATGATAGCATTACCCCCGATCCTGTTCTTTGCTTGCTTCCTACTATTCTTCTGTCTCTATTTTCAAAGGTGAATACTAGATGACCCTTCCTTATCTTTTTATTATTATTATTATTACTACGTACATACTAATTTTAGTAATTTAAAGATATCTATAAACACTATACATAATTCATTCATTTTTACTATTTTTTAAATATATATATATATATAGAGAGAGAGAGAGAGAGAGAGCAAGTGTAACCGACCAAACCCAAGTGGTATTTGTTTGAATAAACTTTTGACTTTTTTTGGGTCATTCAGGTATTAATTGAACTAGTTATTAATATTAGAGATCAGTCATATTTATGATAGGAATGGTATTGATGATGCAGTGATACAAGGCAAGGCATATGTATGAGATTTGCCGCCTTGTTAGTTTGTTGCATTAACAATATGATCCAACCAAATAAAGAACCAAAATTAAAGATGAATATTCCAAACTTGCATACCCCGTCTGTCCTGCCAGTCAAGTCATGGATCAATACGTACTCAAATAGTGGGTGAGGTTGAGAGTGAAGAGTGGGTGAGTTGAGTTTAGTAGTGATGCGTTGGAGAATTTGGAAGTTGCAACTAATGCAAATAATACATAAGCATGGCAGGGAAGGGAAGGGGGTCCGAGCGGCAGCCATCAAACGACAATGACCTTGAGCCAAACAAACAAACAAAACCACCCCTAATTTTATTAATGTATACGTTTTATTCGGTCATTTGATTTCATGTCACTCTTAAATTAACTTTGTGTGTTTCCTTAACTTTAGTTATTTGATTTACACTTGCCTTGGTGATTCAACTCTCATTCAAGCATTTAAACGTACAAACGAATCATCCTAACTTACATTAGCATACTCATATCATTACAATATCATCACGGGGTTGCTCGATTCCAATCAATATCAACCCACTTGTTAAGGTTCCATCAACCTCAAGTTGTAAGACAACAAAAGGTTCTATCACCATCCTTTAATTTCCTCACAAATCAACTTAATACATGTGTGTGTCTCACCTAATTTTGGGTTGCTTCTTGAAGCATACAAGTGTGTACACAGTTTGTTGGCTAATCTATCAACCAATGTCATGATCAGATCAGAACCACCCACGTGTTAATTATTCTAAAATGAGCCCGTTTTGACGCCAATTCGGAAGCTAACAAATTAAGAAATGATGATCACAAAATAATAATCATTGGCTAATGCCTAACGCTCTTAGATTTTATGCTTGCGTTGACAAATTGTGTGACCGTGAATGGTGGATACTGCATTGTGTAATAGGCTTCGATTCTCATTTTTAACACTTGTGAGTTGTGTCTGTCTACACACTTTTCTTCTGAACTTTAAATTCATGAAATGATTAGATTAGATTAGGCAGCCAACCCAACCCTACTATCAAATTGTCCATTCTTTTAACCTAATCTATCGGATTCTCAGAGCACTTTTGATAGTGATTTTGACCTATTTGATCTGCATTTGCTACGTTGACATTTATAATTTGAAAGATTATACATAGAATTAAAATTCTTTTTAATTTTGCAATTGAGAATGAAAGTACCAATCTCCTTGAAATCTTTTGACAACAAAATAGAATAACTGATGTGGAGGTACCTACACCACCAATTTTATTTTTATTTTTTTTTAAAAAAACCCTACTGCAAATCACAATGCACTGCTACTTTGTGAACCATGCTGGCAAACTTAATGAATAGTAGTATATTATTTATTTTTATTATTACAAAACCAACCAATTTTGTCAGCTTAGAGAAATAAATGCCTTTCGAGAAATTGAAAACCGATGTATCATGCAAGATTGTCTGGTCCAATTAAGAGACGAGATTAGACTTTGAAAATTACAAGCGCTCGTGTATGTGATTGTGACATTTTTATTGAGCTGCCCGTCTGCTTGGCTTGCTCCCCATTTAAGATAATTTGTCGCTGAAAATGCAGCAGGCCACATTAGGTGTCATGTGATGTGATTGTGAAGCTGTTCCGAGTCCACATAAACAAAACTCGACCCATATTTGCTATTTGTATGTTTTTCTCGTTTAAGATGACATCCTGCGAGAAGTACAAAGTGCACATTTGTTTTACAATACAGAAACCAATCACCTATGCATGCAACAATTGTTCCCATTTCAGTTGCAGCTAAACCAACAGATCATAAAACTTGCAGCACAGAGGATTCAATTTATATGTCAAAATTGCGACTTTGTTGTACCACAAATTCATAATTTGCTCCATGTCTTTCATTTCAAATCAAGAATCTTTAACATTTACTTTTAAAAAATAAATAGTTCAATTTATTATACATCTTGTGCTGAATAAACAAGTGGTCTTGAAATCATGTTCTCCCACATCAATGTTAAATCTCATGTATCAAGTGTTGAACTACCTTCTAGCCTAGCTGAGAAAAATGCAGTATCGTTCCTAATGATTCTGAAATAAGTCTACCAAAATTTAAACAAGGACTAGAACTTCATCAATCCAACTTCAGTTAAGGACATTCACAAGGCATCCATAGATCTAGTTTGTTTTGTAAGAATTACACATAAACAACATAATAATGCTTGCAAGCATTATTTTATTTGATACTCGCTGTTTCACACTCGTGTTTAAAATGACACTTGGCTCTCTACTAGACAATCTGGCTAAAGCATGTAGCAAGTACACAGATCTTACAGTGGAGTCAAGCCAACCACACCTGCAGACACATGATCACAATGCTAAGATGAGATATTGAAAATGAACTCCAAACAATCACAGAGCAGAAATTGCAGTTATGTAGGCCATAGCAGAACAAAGCCAGAACAGGAAAATGGCCTAAATATACCATATAAATAGCAACTCCAACTAAATCATAACCATCAAAGAGAATCTTCTTGAGTTCACATGATTATCCCATCTTAGCATCTGTCTTTCTCTGTTATATGGACAGATGAACTAACGTTGCGTGCAGCTGTCTGGTTCATAGACATGTCATTCCCAAGAGCTTACTAATAATGTTGTGCAATACATATGCACCCTTAAAGGTAAAAGGAAATGTGAGGTGCTTTTATGGGGCCATGTCCCCCATCTGCCTCTGCTTCCCATCACCACTGTCCACAACTTTTATGCATGTGATAATCTGTCTCCATTGCAGAAATCAGACATTCGAAGCAAACACATGTAACTTCAAAAATGTACAGATTGAAATTAAGAGATTTTCACTGCTGATGTGAAATAATAATGGTAGAATAAAGTTGCAATTGTTACAGATAAGGAAAACCCTCCAAAAATTTTCAACTAATCATGATAAATTCATTGATCAAGCACATGATATCACTCATACAATTTCAGAATTTTCCAGATTTCAGGGCACAAATTTTTATAGACAAAATAGCAAGCAACGCATCAAGGAATCATGACAGTTATGTTCTGGTAATACCATTAACAGATATAAAGCATGGTTATTAGTCATTCCAAAGTATGAAAATGTAATATTTGTCCTCAAAGCTATGGAAAGGCTCGGTGGAAGAAAAACAACAAAAAAATTTGTTTACCTCATCAAGTATCTATAGATTCCACCATAACATCACAATGTGATGATGATCCATGGTTTGATTTCAATATGAGTAGTCAGATCATTTCTCTCACATTGGTATTAGATACTACAGAAATAAAACATAATTCTATTATGACTTTTCATTCTCCTTCTCCTTTCATTATAATGGAGAGGGTGAAAAATAAAAGATCAAAGGTAGATTTGCTATTGACCCCTCTTTCCCCAGTCTTCAATCTTTATTTTCTTCTCGATGTATACAAAAGCAAGCACAAAGTGAGAGATTCAACCTCGGCAAAACTCAGCTTCAGGATCCAGGTAAAATTTTCACAAACAATTTAGACATTTTCTAAATTTTGTAAAACATTCAAGTAAACAAACTTATGGCCATTATCACAAGTATGCTTTCTGAGAGTCCCTAAAATTGAGATAGGAGTTTGAGCCAACTAGTCCTAAAATCAAAAGTAAGAAGGATGAGAGTGAGCATTTTCTTTGTTCAAATGCCCATCATTAAGTAAAGCTCAAAAAACCATCATATTCGTAGAGCAGTGGGTAACCTATACCATATCAATCTTTATGCCACTGCCAACTAAACCTGTTGTAAATAGGATGTTTATGCATAGATTATTTAAGTTGACACCTAAAAAAAGCTGGCAAATCATATTTCTCCACAAGATTCTTGATTGGCAAATCATCAAAATATACTTTTAGATTACTGTGTATAATCAAGGAACAAATCACACAAAGGACATTTAAAGCAGGTACATGGAAAAAAATTGCAAATAATCAAAGAAACAAAGAATAAAGAAGGGGATTTTGGTGCATACCACATGCCAGTCTTCCACCTGCATTGCCAGTGGTTAGACTAAGTTCATGCCCACCTACAATGCAAAACCAAAAAGAAGTGAGCAGAATAATAATTTCCCAAAAACATAAGAGCATCAAAAACAGTAATTAACTCAACAGTCTAACTTTGACATTGGAAGGAAATTTCCACCACTTGGAATGAAGCATATCTTTCATTTTATTTATTTATAATAACAACACGTATTCATGCTTTTCCCAGTTTAGAAGCAAAGGAAAGATCAGTTTCAATTCCCAAGTTATTCCCACGGGACAATACAAGCATTAAAGTGTCAAATTTATTGAATGCTAAATGTGAAATTGCAAGATAAATTCATCATTATAAAGAACTACCTTTTCCCAGGTCATCCTCAAGCTCATGAACCACAAAGGCTCTTCCAATTACTGTATTTGGACCCCTCAGTGGTATCTACAGATTTTAGACACAAGTAATAAAATGTTAGCAAAGTGAGTTGAGGTATGCAGAGTATCAAGAATTTATTTCGTTATGGATAAAGTGAAAAAATTACAACAAACATGCAGATACATGAAGAAAACAAAATCAAGCATCAAAAAGTACCTGTTTATCCACAATTGTTGCCTCTGCCAAGCCTGTGTTGCAAGAAGTAATCAATTCAACATTTATCAGCTCAGGAAAAGAATACAATAATGAAGAAAAGGAGATCGAAAAGAATATGCCTTACCATCAGCATTAGCAACTATGTTTCCCAGATCACCCGCATGACGGATTTCGTCCTTAGGAGCACCATGTGTCATATTGTTAGGATTGAAATGTGCTCCTACAATTCAAAAGTAAAGTAATAAAATATATCATGGTCAATGCACCATGCAAGCATCAGAGTTACAATTCCATCAAATAAATTCTATAAGAACTAATACTGTGAATGTTTGAGTTTGACCTGAAATTAAGGATTACCTGTTGAAATGCACCCATTTGTTGTATCACCATACTCATGCTGCATATGAGTAAAATATGACAGTAAAATAATGTGTTTTAGGAAATTTCACAAAAGTCAAAAATAAAGTTCACAAAGTTGAAAAAGTAAGTACTCACTAGGTGGAAACCATGAGGCCCAGGAGTAAGCCCAGTAACACGAACATTCACAGTTGTAGGACCTATTCGCATATTTGCAGTACAATTCAGTAAACAAATAAAGTCACTCCCTCCATCAGACAATTGGTGACAACAAGCACAGCAAGTACAGCATATCAAGGTTTTCATTGTCGCATTCCCATTGCTTACAAGTCAAGAAATCTATATATAGATTCCAGTGATCTTAATATGGCTATTTGACTCAACATAGCTGAGTTTTACTGTTTTCAACAAAATGAAGGCAACAAAAAAAGTTGACTTGTCTATTTAAGATACATGAATGCATTAATTTCCAAATATGAAGGTTTTATGAAGTAAACTGTTCAAAATTCTGAAGAGCATGCCTTTTGTATCGTTTATGAAGAACACAATTTTCCTAATGTTTCTTACTCAACCATCAATATCTTGAAAATACAAAAGCAAAGAAACAATGTGTTTGAAAATATACACATCAAATAACATCTCAAATTTATTAGAATGAACAATTTCACATAAACTTGTATATGCAAACGCAAAATACTTCCTGTGATGGCTATCATATTCATTTTCCCAAATCTTACAGCAAAATGCTGCATTTGGAAGCACTTTTGAACAGTTAAAAACTTACATAGATATCTTGTAATGTCTAGGTAAAATAAACAAAAGTGTTTCTGAAGTGCTTTTCAGAGAGGCACTGAATAGATACTTTCTCAAAATGTACATTTTTGGAAAGAGTAAGCGACCAACTCTTGAAGTGCCATTCAGAGAAACACTTGACAGATGCTTTGCAGAAAAAGAGAAGAAGAAAAGAAAAAAAACCTATCAAGCGATCTACTCAAAACTCATAGAAGAAGCACTTTCAAGTCCCAAACACAACCATTTCATTTCATATAGTTACCAAGCACTCAAACAACGAATTAAATGAAACAAAATTATTTACAATTCACACTATAACCTATTGCACCTAGACCAAAAGGGAAAACATTCAAGATCAAAATCGAAATACACAGCTGATTGTCTAATCATAATGAATGATCTGATTCCAAACACCCACAATATTCTCTACCTTAACTTTCAAAAACTCCCATATTGAGTTCTCTGAGCTCACCAAGTCAAAAAGACAGAAAAGAAAAAGAATACAAAATCAGAATTAAGATCCAAAAGGAAACAAAACAATACAGACCATCATCATCCTGGGTCAACGTAACAATCCCTTCAACATTGGAAGTTCCCTTGAGAACAGCTACAGCTTTCTTGGTGACAGCGACGACAATAAGTGGCTTCTTGGAAGCGACAGCCGTGAGAGATAAGCTGAGGCGAGAAGGGAGTTTAAGAGAGACGCCGCGAAATGAAGAGTGAAAAATAGGAGAAGACGGAGAAGGATGATTAGGATCGGGGAATGCGGAGAGAAGTGGGCGAGAATAAGATGGAGCGGCCACCGGAAGTGTGTGCGCTGCCATGGCTGCTGTCGCAGCTTGCATTGCTGTAGGATTGAGAGAGCTGAGCGTGAGCGTATGATACGATAACGGCATTGCCTTTGTGGTGGCCGCTAGCGCTACATCAGTTCATATACGTATCGATATCATCAACATCATCCATCGCTGGCTAGTGTGCGCGTTTGGGATTTTCTAGAGGTTTGGTGGTTTTGTTTGTATTTAGTATAGAAGAGGTTTGCAGTTTTGGAAATTTTTTGATATGGCTTAATGTTTCTGAGTATCATGGAAATACCTACTAACTTTTGAATTATTATCATTCAAGTCCAAGGCCCAATAATATGTATACATATTTTTTAAATATTACAAGAAATTAGCCCAACTAAACTTGATTATTCTTATATTTAAAGTAAAAATATCTGGTGTAATACATTCTTATGTCATGCACCAATGCGGAATTTGTATAGATAGGCCGAATAACATGCCATAATAAACTATAGGCCACATCATTTTTCAACTGATTAGTCTTTCCGTGGGATTAAGTGATCATAAGATTGATATCGTGGCAGAGAAAAACAAATATGGCAATCTGGGATTAGGAGACATATAAGTGATGCCGCAGCCGGGGATGTGTGCACTGATATCACAATATATTATATTTTCAATTTCATTATTTTGGATTCCTGGAAGATTAAGTTTTGGGCAATGTTTTGATAAACTCTAGCATGCAGCTTTAAACTTCTCGCAAAGGCCAAAAAGCAAGAGTCGGGACCAACTTGGAAAATGTTTGGTCATATATAGCATGTTTTCATGCAAATTCCTAACATATTTTAGTGTTATGTTACCGCAATCTATAAATTTATGGCTTTATAAATCGAGTTAGTAGAGAAGTAATGTTTTACCTGAAGAAGTTGTTCCAGCAAAAACAACCTGCATGTACTGTTTTGAAGTTTCCCAGCTGATCCTATCAGGCCATCGGCTAAAATCACAAATCACAATTGCTGCTACTGTCACGCCGTAGGCTGCTTCAAGCCCGGTCGATGATTGGCGTCAATGTAGCAATAAAAGCTACAGAAATGAGAGAAGACCTTCTGATTCCGGATTCATGGATACGAATGGACGTGATAGACATCTTCGGAACACTGAACTATGATAGGCATCTTCGGTTTGCTGAACTATTTTATAACATAAATCCTACAGGAAAAATTTCAAGCATTCCAGCCATTAGAAAGCCTAAAGACGGATATCACATACTAATTACTATACAATATTTAAAGGTCGGAAAATCTTTCTTTCCTCTTGTAACAAAGGAACCAATGTACTAATGGTGTTTTTGACTCTGTAGTTAGGTTCATTGCTTGGCAATGCAGTTGTGCATGCAAAACTCAGCTTTCAAGCTCCTGCTGTAAGACTTGCTTCAAATTTTCACACACATGCTTGGTCATATTCAGTTCCCAGAAAGCTATTACCGGTGGTACTTTTAACAGAGTAATCAGGCTCATTGCTTGAGCATGCAGTCGGCATTCGTGTAAAACTCAGCTTCCAGGCTTCTGCTGTAAGACTGCTTCAAATATTCACATACATAGTTGGTCATATTTAGTTTCGGGAATGCATATTTTAATTTTGAGTTTGCTTTTAGCTTTTGAATTTGTTATTATATTGTGGGTACTATATCGAACCAGGCAAATAGAGTAGTGTAACAGCAAAAGCAAAAATGGCATTGAAAGAAAGAGAGGTTGCTTCTATTGCTGTACATTGTGCATGGTGTTAATAGAAGAAGAAGAAGAAAGAGTGACATGGAGCCCTCCTTAGAGATCGAAATCGAGTCTTTTTTAAAGCTCGAAATTGATCCTATCTGCCAATTCCAACTGGTTTTCATAATTTTTTAGATTTCAAGACTATATTTTTCATTGTTAAAATTTAATAAATAAGTTTAGCATGTAATCAGAAAAATATTCTTAAAATTAATTGTATGATTACTGATTTATAAAGTTAAACAAAATTAAAAAAATACATAATTTATTTTTTTTATATTTTTTTGTTTGTTAAAATATATTCGAGATTTTTCAATTAATTTACACTCATAAATTCATAGTATTTAAATATTAATTAGAATTTTTTTAAAAATAAAATTATATAAAAAAAATTATCTAATTACTGTATTTATAATTACAAATGATTTTGAGTGAGAATAATGATGTTAATAAAAATTTTAAAATTAATAAAAAAATATAAATTAATTATTTATATAAATAACCTTAAACAGGGAAGACTATTTTAAAAATCTTTACTATAAAGCCTTCTTGTCTGTCTTCTAATGAACTACTGAACCTCCTAATCCCAACCATTCTTCGCAGTTTCACTCCCCTCGTTGATGGACCCGCCCAAACCCCACCCAATGCGGGTCCTGACCAGGCCACCCCTACCCACTCCCTCCTCGGATCCCCCACCGCAGCCTCCAACTTCGTCCTCCTCTGGTTCACTCGCTCACTGCCCGAATGGAGTCGTTGTCGTCGGCTTTATATCCCAGAAACCGGACACCTCCTCCCAGCTCATCAACCGGGTCCTCGATTCCAATGTATTCGGGTCGGGTCGTTTGGACAAGAGACTGGACGGCACAGACAAGGAGGAAATAAAACGTTGGTTTGAGTCCAGGAGAATCAGCTATTACCATGAAGAAGAAAAGGGTCTCCTGTTCTTGCAGTTTTGCTCGACCTGCTGCCCGGTACTTCGCAACTCGAGTGAGTCTGGTTCGGATTTCGACTCGGTGGTCGAGGAGCATGAGTTCGGGGATCTTCAGGGGATGCTTTTCATGTTCTCTGTGAGTTATTTTGTTTAATTGCTATAGAGTTCCAGTTTGTTTATTGTATTTTTTATGTATGTTGCGCTGTGTTACAGTGTTTATTGTTCAATCAGTGCATCAATTTTACTTTTTTGAAATTAATATGGTGTGAGAAGATAAGTTCGTTTGTTAATTAACAAGATTGAACTGTTGTTCTTTTGTGTCACGATCATGAACCAATGCAAACGTAGTTTGGTTAGCTCATAAGATGTGAGAAAGATTACGGATTGATTCAATTTTCAGTGGAATGGTAGTTTAGTTTGACTTCTTTTTTTTTCCTTATTTCTCCTCAGAGCGAAAGATGGAATGCTAAATTTTAAGTAAGGTAGTTTAGAAAACTGAGATTTTAAATGAACTCTGTATGGATCGTAGTTGGTTTATCCAAAATAATGTTATAGTCTTGATTTTAGAATGTGAGTTTGACAATTTGGGTTACTTTTAAAGAGCTCCCTTCTCTTTTCTTCTTATGTTTCTAAGAATTTCTTGTTCCAATTTTGGTTGATATTTAACTTTTTCTTTTTACATTTCAAAATGAGGGCGTGTTTATAGTTTGACTATTTTGATAAACAGTTTATATAAGTTGAATTGATAATAAAATATTGTATTGGATTGTGTTTTATGTGCAGTTTGGATTGTGGCATTGGCACTTTACCAGTGTCAATATAATTGAATATCCCTTGGTTCTAAGTATGTATTATAAATCCATTAAAATAATGTGTGAAAGACTATGGAGTCATATGTTTGCATGTTTAAGGTTTAATTATTATTTCAATTTTACATTTAATGGCGTATGTTTAATTTCTGTTAATAACATTGAAAGAACCAAGATTTTGCGCATAGGTTTGTTTTTTTTCAAAATAGGTCTGTTAATTTATGTTAATAATATCGTAATAATAGAAATTTGTCTATAGGTTATAGTTTCATTTTGCTGTTGGCCTAGTTTAAGTAGTTGTCATGAATGCGACACATAAAAGGATGGTAAGGGCATGCTGTTATAACATTGATTTTTATCACTTCTTTGTTTTGTTTATTATTTTTTAAAGATATTGTAGTCTGTTTGCTTAGTACTTTGTGTGATTGAGTACTTTGGCTTGCAAAGGGGTAACAAGAGATCATTGCAATAGTTTGTGTTTTTTGAAACAAGTGGCTTTGGATGCTTAATTTCTGTGTTGGTTCCCTGTATTTTTGATTTTGATAGAATTTAGTGTCTGATGAATAACTGAATTAGCAATGCAGGTCTGCCATGTAATCATATATATTCAAGAGGGTTCACACTGTGACACACAAATTTTGAAAAAATTTAGATTGTTACAAGCTGCCAAAAATGCATTAACTTCGCATGTAAGAACTCGATCTACACCGCCATTGCCAATCAGACCTCATTCTTCATCTCCGTTACGGACTTCAGTATTGGTAACCTCTTCTAGCAGTTCTTCTCCTGGTAGAAGTGGTGGTATTTCAGGTCGTAATGCTTCAGCTGTCTCCCTTATGTCAGGTTCAGGTTCCTATGCTTCTTTGTTTCCTGGGCAGTGTACTCCTATCACACTCTTTGTCTTTACTGGTGACTTCTCTGATATGCCCAATCCAAATGCAATGGTGGAGGAGTCATCTGAAACCTCCTCACTCATTCAGCCTTCCAGTTTGAGCAGTTTAAGTAGACCTACCTTGCCTATGAAAGGTTCTGGTTCTGTAGTTGTGTTAGCACGCCCCTCAAGTAAGTCAGAAGGTAGTATTAGGAAGAAACTGCAGTCATCTCTTGAAGCTCATATACGCTTTTTGATTAAAAAATGTCGAACACTCTCTGTTTCTGAAAGCAGTCATACTGGGACAAGAGGTGGGGGTGCTTTAAGTTCTGCTCCTTTGTTTACCCTTGATGCATCAAGGGCTGTTGTGTTGTTAGATAGGACTACAAATCGGAGTGGTGAATCTCTGGAGTTTGCAATCAGTCTTATTGAAGATGTCTTGAATGGAGTAGCAACCTCAGATTCTCTTTTGCTAGCAAGTCATGGTCCAAGTGCAAGCAAAGAAGGTATCTTATTAGTAAAGGAGTTCATTTATCGGCAGTCTGATATTCTAAGGGGGAGAGGGGGATTGGTCACTAACTCCAACAGTGGCTCAGCTGCTGGTGTTGGTATGGTTGCTGCTGCTGCTGCTGCAGCTGCTGCATCAACTGCATCAGCTGCATCTGGAAAGATGCTATCTGTGCCTGAACTTCCAAGTTTGGATATATGGTTGTCATCAAGTCAACTTATTCTACAAGGAGTTCTCTCTGCAAGACGTGGGTGTGTAGATGAAACTGAAGTCAGTAAAAGAAAACTCCGTCAAAAGAACACTGTATCACCAGAAGGTGAAGGGATTACTTCAAGAGGTACAGATCCTTTAGGTATTGCAGTATCTTTGTTGGAAAGTGGTGGTGGAATGAACAGAAAATTTTCGACTCTGTGGTGTGAAAGATCCATTCCGGCTGCCAAGGATGTTTATTTGAAAGGCTTACCTGCTTGTTATCCCACATCTCAGCATGAAGCCCATTTGGAAAAAGCTTTGCATGCTTTCCACTCAATGGTCAGAGGACCTGCAGTTCCCCTTTATGCAAAAATGTTGGTGGATGAATGCAAATCCATTTGGGAATCTGGGAGGCAACTTTGTGATGCTGTTAGTTTGAGTGGAAAGCCATGCATGCATCAGAGACACAATGTTGGCAATGATGAATCACTTATAGGAGCTGCAGTCAAGCCACATTCAAGTGGATATGTTTTCCTTCATGCATGTGCTTGTGGCCGTTCACGGAGTCTACGATCTGACCCTTTTGATTTTGAATCTGCAAATGAGACCTCTTGTTTTTCGGACTGTGACAAGCTCCTTCCTAGAGTGGAGTTACCAGAACTGAGCCCTTCAGGGCCTGTTCATTCATATTCATGGAGTTTGATTCGTGTTGGAGGTGCTAGGTACTATGAACCTTCTAAAGGTTTACTTCAGAGCGGGTTCTCTGCCACTCATAAGTTTCTGTTGAAATGGACGATATTCTTAGAGAAACAGAAAACTCCAAACGATTTGCCAGATAGAGCATTGCAGCAAGGTTCTGTTATCAGGTCAACTGCGGAGCCCAAGATTGAATTTAACACAGACATAGACATAAAGAAGGTTGGTGACACTCAGTTGTACACTGTAGACATGACTGGAGTTGAAAATAAGAGAAAACCCGCCGAAAACATAAACTCTCATGTTGATAAAATTAGCTTTGGTAGAGGTCTTCCCAATTTTACAATGAGAAAACCTTTTTCTGAGGTTGTTGCTGGAATAGCAGCTACAGATTCAAAATTTCCTCCTCTCCGGCAGAGGAAACAACGTTATACAGGGTCAGAAAAGGGTGCCCAAGAAAATGTGGCGAGAGAGTGGAGTGGGGAACGGGTTCATGCAAATGTTGATCAAGGATCTCAAAAATCTGAAGATATTGCATCTGTTCAGGAAATGTTAAATGCAACCAATTCAAGTGGCAAGGATGGTGATCCCTTTTTAAGGATAGGCAGTAATGTAGTTCCTGTAAACATCAGTGGCACTGAAAAGGTCAAATCAAACCCAACCCTGAAGCATGTAATAGTGTATGTTGGTTTTGAGCATGAGTGCCCCCGTGGTCACCGTTTCTTATTGAATCCAGAGCATCTGAATGAACTCGGATCCTCATATTCTTTACTTGAGGAATCTCGTACTCATTCTTCCACAGATACTTTGGAACAAAATCTGGCAAATTCTTCAAAGTTTGGTAAAAATGGTAGTCATGGTAGAGTTCATCGAATGGCAAATGGAGTGACTGCTGCCACAGCTGTAAATAAGGTGAGAGGTGTCAGCAACTCAAAGGAGATGGCACCAAATGGTAATCTACATAAAGATAGGTTGATACAGACTTCCAGGCGTGGGAAGGAGCAAAATCATGCAGCTGTTGGCATAGTAACTGTACCTAATCATGTAAAAGATCTTGAACCTGGCCTTCAATCAATTAGCCTTGATGATGGTGGATGTGCTTTTTCAATGTTGAACAGAAACTTACCAATATACATGAAGTGTCCCCACTGTTGGGCCACGAAGAATAAGAAGGATCCACCAAAAATTAAGTTTGCTGGCTCAACATCACAGCTTCAGAGGATATTTCTGGTACGAAATTTTGCTTATAAGCCCCTATCATCTGCCGTCTCTGATCCTCTTGAACTGATAAGCACTCTGTTAATTTAGCTATAATGCATGCTGGTGCAAATATTTATTTTAATTAATTAAGATTTCACAGTCCTCAGTATAACTATGTAAAATGACTTCTCAACTTACTGATAGGCTGTTATCCCACTTTGATATTTTTTCAAACTTTTGGTAATTTTTAAATGGTTATCCTCTAAACGGATGCCAATGAGTTAATTTTCATGGATAAGGGGATTCAGATCTGATTTATGTTTGTCTTGTGAAGTGCTAAATTCTTAGGGATATATATATATGTATATATATATATATATATATATGTGCCTCAGTTAATACTCTGTAACTCTTATAATTGTTGTCCTTAAACTTTATGAGATGACACCCTGTATTATAGCCATTAAAATGGTGGGTCATGAGTGTATTTTCTTTTAATGCTTACTTGGTCACTAAGATGATTGAAAAATGCTGCTTTGTGTAATTCTACGATAGCAAACCTAAATCTGTATGATTTTTTTATTGTGATCAATAACAGTTTTGTTTCTTCTTATTTGTATTTTTCTTTTAGGTTCGGTAGTTTTATGTAGTCATTGTGCTTTGCTGCAGAAAAACATCTGTAAAATGTTTCTTTTTCTTTCTTTCTTCTTTTTGTTTTGGTTGTAAAACATAATCTATGGAAACTCTTCTGTATCATCACTTAGGCTATGATGTAAATGCTTTCTGCATCCTAATTTATCCATATTTTCCATTGCTTTATGAAATTAAGTCATAAACTATGCTTGTCTCAGAATCTCCCCTTTTCCCCCCTCATCTTTGCCTTGATTGCTTTATGCAATTAATTTGATGCTATCTGACAATAAAGACAGACAGTTCATATTCACCATAAATTTACTATCTTTTCTACCATCTGATCCCTTATGTTTTCTGTTCACCAGTGTGAGAAAGTGTTGTCTCTAATCTGACTCATGATTTGTACAATAAGCTGGTGAACAAGTTATAAAACAATGACACTTTCTGGAATTTAGTTAAGTTCAAAATTTTAGTCTTCTGCAAGGAATAACTAGCTGAACACATCCCTTTCTTGTGTATACTAACTGCCAGGGCTTGTAGGCTAATAGACTCAGCATCTTTGACTGACATTATCAATTGGATATGAGTGTCTTAGAATTAAATTTCACTGACAGTACAATATGTTCCTTTATTTTTGGACTTTCTTATGGTTTTTCTTTCCTGTACTTGAAGGATGCATTCTGTTCCTTTTTTTTTATTCTAAGTTTGGCATGTCCTTGTGACTTTTTTTTATCTTGTCTAAGTTTGGCATGTCCTTGTGACTTTTTTTTATCTTGTCTAAGTTTTTATGATTTCACTTCCAGTGCATAATCTCTTTTTATTTTAGGTAACACCTACGTTTCCTATTGTGTTAGCGACATGCCCAGTTATACAATTTGAGGTATCTTTCTCTTTCTCTCTAGAATATCGATGCATGAACATTATAGTTGTTTGAAGTAGAAAGTGATATATGATGAAAGACTCAGATCATTACTTATGAACATAGGCAATTAAGTATCCTTTTTTTAATTTCCTTGCATGTCTGTTGAGTTAAATCCTGTGCTTTGGAATATGGGGCTGGCTAATTACTTGGCAGGCTTTGGATCAATATTTATACGGTCTCTTTACTTTATCTCAACTTTAAAACCAAGAATGGAAATCATAAAAATTAATTATCTTCACTGTTTTGGAATAAGATAGAATAGATTTGTTCTTTGGTCTAAAATGTTTGTTGCATGATATTTTCCAGACACTGCAATTTTACTTCTACAAAAAATGGGTATTTGGATGTATTAATCTTGGTATCAGTGTTTTTGCTCAATGTTGGCTAGATTTGGTTGCAAATCTCAATTTTAGTTTTTCTTATTGTATAGAAATATTTTACTTGCAGACAACATGCCTGCCTTCATCAGTGCCAGACCATGAACAAAAGTTGCAGTTCAGTTTTGGTTGTCCAGTGATCTTACCACCAGAGAGTTTTCTTGCACTTAGACTACCATTTGTTTATGGTGTGCAACTGGAGGATGGAAGTGTGCAGTCTCTAAACCCTTTTGAGCATGAACCAGAGAAAACTGCCTGGATTACTAAGGGCACGGCGTTGCAGGTTATGTCTAAGGGAAGCTGTATTCAAACTTCCTAAACTTCACAAATAGCTTCTTGAGTGATCTGAATTACTAGTTATCTATCATGAGTTGCAGAGGCAGATTTGCTGATCAGCTCCATGTAAACTCGGGTGAGGTTTGGCTGTTTAAATAATGTTTTACTCCTGTAATTTTGTTCTCATTTTTGTATGATATCTTGCAGTTGACAGTTGTAGACTTGTGTTATGTATTTTTAGTCTATTTTTTTCCTTCTCATGATTCTTTTCCTATGCATATCTCCTTGGCTATATGTTTTATTTTCTGGTCTAAATTTCTTCACTTTGGCTAATATTCTTATGCAAAAATGTGCATTGCAACTACAGAATTGATGACTGCTTAAAACAAGAATATGGCAGATGATAGGGTACGTGGATATAAAGGGAGCTGAATGGCAGAAAAAGGTTTTCAAGTAGCTGATCCCAGATGGTTGTAATCATGACTTTGTTGAGTTGATTGCCGGCTTCATGGAGGTCATATTATGCATAATATTCTTAAGTTAGAATTAGAAACCTGTGAGATGTTTATGTGGCCAAAGAAACTGTTTTTTCTTGTTCATTTACAATATTTCAAGTCACAGATTGGAGCTTGATGGGATGCATATAGAAATTGGAAGCTGTGACCAGGGGGCAGGAAGTGTATAAGTAAGCTTACCTACTGACAGGTCATTGTCTATTAATTACTTTCTCTTTCCAATGATTGTTACATATTTTTCTCTTTCTGCAACCAGAGGCTGCCCCTTAACCATGTGTAATTTGGACATCTAGGTTGCCAGCGCCTGTGACAGGTGTTTTCTAGTGACTGGTATGGGTTGCATCTATCTTTTCCCTCTCTGATATTCCATCTCATATATGCTAGATAAATAAACATGTGTGAAAGCTTTTCTGTTCTAGAGGATTATACATATCGCTCTTCTTTTCACCAGGTGATAACACAATGTCTGGGAAGGATCAAAAGATCCTCGAGTGATTAGCTGATTATTCATCAAACTTTTATACCATCTCTTCTGTAACTCTTCTGTTATGCACTTCAGGTTGTTTTATAGCATCATTCGTATTGAAGTCAAGTTTGTAATTTAAAGTTCATACAACTTGTGTGTCCTAATGCGCTGGTTGTTTCTGCATTTGATATTTATCATACTTGGCCAAGGATCTGGGACAAGGCAATTGTTTAGTGAATGAGCATGCAAAGTTGTTGGGAATTGCTGGCAAAGCTAGTGGGTGAATCATATGGCTTGTGTGAATGCCAAGTCTATCAGGAGCTAATCATTTGCTTACGATCAAGCTTGTAATGATACAGCTGTTGTCTTCTTTCCCTCATTCCAGTTTCTGCATGACTTGGGCTGAATCTCTGGATGGAAAATTGATTTCGTTCGTGTTTTCAGCATTAGAGATTTCATTATCATATGAAAATACTGTGTTATATTGATCAGTTCTGCATGTGCTCTACTACAATCATGGTGTAGTTAGATAATGGATCTTGATTTTGAGCTTGTTTATCTTGATCAAGCATTTGGGATAATATTCGGTAGTAGCTTAAAGCAGTTCAGGCTTTTAAAAATTAGCGTCTTTAAGATACGGTGGAACAACTTTTGAGTTGCAACACAGTAACCATTCAATTCACTGCCAAAGAGGACAATGCACATAGCATTCCCTGGCCTGAGTTCGTACTAATCATAGTTCAAAGAGTATGTAGATATAAATTGTAGCAATATTAACACATTACTGATTTGTATCTCGTGGTATGTTGGTATAAATTGTAGCAATATTAACACATTACAAAAGATATAAATTGTAGCAATATTAAGACATTACTGTTTTGTATCTCGTGGTGGCTTTCTTTCTATCCCTGTTTCGGAACTTCTCAAGAAACCATGGTGCCACTATTGCAAACCTCGTATGTTCATCGCTTTTGGGGTAACACTTTTCAGCAAGTTTTCATCGCCATAAAACGGAAAGTAACCTTAAAACTACTACTTTTTAAGTGAAGAGATAGCAGCATTAAACTTTAGCGAAACTTCCTGTGCATTTGATGTCGTGTGGTCATATTTGTCGAGGCTTGGGTTCAGGCTACCGGTGTGGTAGCATATTATTAACGCAACAGAAAAGTTGTTGGGGTATAACCCATAGCTATCAAACAATGCAGAATTCTATCGTGAACCTCCTGAATAATGGTAATGGAATTGACATGGCGAACGATTATTTCCCAAGCAAAACTTTCGACATTTTTGTTACTAATTAAAGGAAATGAGTATTAAGATATCATGCTTAGGTAATCGTTGATTAGGTTTAGCATTTCAAGCTGAGTGGCTAGAAGAGAGGATGGATGACAACCAAAGCAGACTTCCACTTCCACTCAGCCAAATGGCTGTCTAGAACTTCAAATCCTTGATTGAGAAGAGCTCCAGACACAGCTTCCAATTTGTCAAATTTATGTTTTGTTCACGATTTCTTGCCTGTTTGTCAGAAAACATTCATGGAATACTATTAATGTTGAAAAAACGAGAAACAAAAACAAGGGAAGGAGAAGAAACTTACATTTAAAGTAAATGTTAATACAAATCTGGCAGAAACTGTTGAACATTGAAGCTTTTCAGGGATTCCAATGCCTCGTAAAGTGATACAGCCACACCTTCCCCTTTCCTGCAAACCTCGCATGTAAAACTCTCTTCCCTCTACTTGAAACACATCTATCTCTAGAATGACAATGTTGAGAAAGGAGTGCAAAAGGTCAGCATCATCACCTCCAGTAGCTGCAAATTTTAACCACCATGTCCCTGCTTTATTGTACAGCATTGCACACAGACAAACTCCTCAACCTGTTTTGTTTTTATTTGTAAAGTTGATCCTAGTATATTATTTTTTGCTCTTCTTATGATCGTTTGCCACCTCATAGTGTGGTACAATTCTTTAGGTTTATCTCTTATTCTTCTTCACATGTATAAATATGTACTATACTTATTGTAAAATCATAGCTCAAGATGCACCAAATCAGAGTGGATGGTACCTTGACAATGGTGCCATCGATCATGTTGCCAATGACATCAGCAACTTATTACTGAAATCAAAATTTAAAGGAAAAGAACTTCTGATCATAGGCAATAGTAAGAAACTTAAAATCTCACACTTGGGCATAGTAATCTCCATACAAGTAATTCTCTTACCTTAAATCTAAAATACATACTTTAGGTTCCTAAGATCTCAAAGAACCTTATAAGCATATCCAAACTCATTTTCGATAACAATCTTACTGTTGTATTTGATAATTTTGGGTGCATTGTGAAGGACAAGAAGCAGAGGCAAGTGTTGCTAGGAGTGGCTAAAGATAGGATGTACTTGATCAAAGGGGAGAATAAGATTGTAAAGCTAGGAGTTGAAATAGGTTAGAGAGTCGTTTTTCTGCTGTCACTTTGTTTTCTTCAATAAATTGTAGTCCTTTGAATATCAAACCAGAGCCTGTAAGTAGACCTTCAAGTAAAAATTTCACTGTGTGCACCTTAGAAGCTGAAAATGCTGTTGATATTCTTCATAGGAGGTTTGACCATCATGGTAATCACACTCTTATAAATATAGTTTCTGCCATGTAAGAATACTTCAATTAACAAAATTCAGTCTCCTAACTTTTGTGTTGCATGTCAATTTAGAAAGAACTACAAACTCTCCTTTAAAACCTGTGAATCTATCTCTAACCAACCACTTGAATTGGTTTTTCAATCTTTGGGGTCCGACACTGGTAAGTTCTAGAAATAACTTCAAATACTAACTTAATATAGTTAATGATTTTAGCAGGTAATGCTGGATATTCCCTCTTCAGAAAAAATCTCAAAGTACACAAGTCTTCTTAGAGTTTAAAGGACAAACTGAGAGATAGTTAGGATAGAAACTAATCATCCTTCAAACTGATATGGGAGGAGAATTCATACCCCTTGTAAATCATTTGAAAAATGAAGGGATAACCATTAGAAATTCATGCCTACATACCGCTCACCAAAATGGAAGAGTTGATAAAAAAACAGATATATTACCGAAACTTGACACACCCTTCTAGCACAAGCTGGATTACCCATTGAAACAGCAATTTTCATCCCATGATCACAACGTCTAAAGCTGGGATCTATAAACCTAAACTTTATGGTGTTGAGAAGAACTGAAACGTTGAAATCATGAGACCTACAGTGGCTAAAGAGACATTGAGAGGTCCAAAATGGAAGGATGCTATGACTGTAAAATATGATGCTCTCATGAAGAACCAGACATGGGAACTAATACCTACAAGCCTAAAATGAAACTTATTGGGAACAGATTGGTCTTCAAGGCAGAGTATAATTGTAATACAACCTTAGCAAGGTGCAAAGCAAGATTGGTGTCTAAAGGATACCCCCAACCTATTTAGGTTAATTTCATGGAGACCTTTAGTCCTGTTGTGAAATCGTCGACTGTGGCAATCATAATAAGCTTGACAATGCACCAAAGATAGGATGTTAAGTAGGTTGATATAAATTATGCCTTCTTGCATAGAAGAATAAGTGAAAAAGTCTATATGCCTTAACCCGAAGGCTTTGAAAATCAGAGTCAACCTTGACATGTTTGCCAGCTGAAAAGAGCCTTATATGGGCTAAAACAGATTCCCAAAGCCTGGTATGAAAGGCTTAGAGCAGCCATATTTAGCTGGGGATTCAAGAACCTTAAATCCAACACTTCCCTGTTTGTGCTTTTAAAAGATAAAGGAATTGTGATACTGCTTGCTTATGTGGATGACATACTCATCACAGGAAATCAAGATAGAATGGTTGAAGAAGTTATTCACGAACTCAACGAATAAATCTCTCCGAAGGTTATTGTATCACTCAGATATTTTCTTAATGTTAAAGTCAAAAGGGACAGCAACGGGATGCATCTTGATCAATCAAAATACATTAAGGACCTTCTCAAGAAAACTGGAATGTTAGAGAGCAAGGGAAGTTCATCCTTCATGAGCACTCGTGAGAAATACATCAAAGAGGGTGGAGTTAGATCTCAAAGATCTGACTTTGTATAGAAGTGTGATAGGTGCTATGCAATATGCCACCTTAGCCAAACTAAAAATAGCATTTTCTGTTAATAAATTGAGTCAATTATGACTTGTAACAAGCGTACACATTAGATAGGCTGCAATCAAATTTTGAGATATCTCCAAGGCACCTCTGATCTAGGACTTCACTTCACTGCAAATAGGAAGTTGGAACTTATTTTGCAGGTGCAGACTGGATTGCCGACACAGATGATAGAAGGTCAGTGAGTAATTTTAGGGTGTTCTTGGCTGGAAATTCGATCTTTTAGAGCTTGAGCAAACAGAAGGCAGTGGAAAGGTCAAGCAGAGAAGCAGAATGTCTCTTGCCTTTACAGCAGCTGAATTGACATGGATTTGCTTCTTACTCGGTGAGCTAGATGTCAAACTTCCTCAAATTCCAATCATATAGTGTGACAACATGAGTGCAAGTTCATTAGCTACAAATCCTATTCTTCATGGCAAATCAAAACACATCAAAATCAATGTTCACTTCATCAAGGAGAAGGTTGCAAGAAATGACCTCAAAATTCAATATGTTCCCACCACAAACCAGGTAGCAGATATCTTCACTAAGCCCTTACCGATGGAGAGATTTAAACTACTTAAAAGTAAATTCAATGTCCCGCCAAACAGTTGAGTTTGAAAGGGGGTGTTGAGAAAACAGTGCAGAAGGTCAGCATCATCACCTCTATTTCAGCACCTGCAGTAGCTACAAATTTTAACCAATTTGTCTCTGCTGTATCGTATAGCACTGCACGCAGACAACCTCTTCAACCTGTTTTGTTTTTATTTGTAAAACTGAGGCTAGGATTTTTTTTTCTCCTCTTATGATTGTTTGCCACCTTATAGTGTGGTACAATTCTTTAGGTTTATCTTTCATTCTTCTTCCAATGTACAAATACATACTATACTCATTGTCAAAAGCTAGCCGAATCAATACAATTCACATTGCAACCAATTTGTTCTTTGAGCTTACTATTTATCAACTAAAAGCATTAAATTTGCAAGTAAATTTCTCCCCTTGCATATTTATGTATCACTTAATTTTTCAACATTTAATGGAACTTGCATTATCTTCTTGCAAGTACGAGTGTTGTTGATTTGAACTCGAGTTCTCTCTGTTTTTAATTTCTTGTTATCTTCCTGCTCGAGCTAAGGATTCTTCAGGATCGGCAATCTCAACTTTTAGCTTCTTAGCCTTCATTTGTAGCTCTTGTAAGTACAATACCATCTTCAACTATTGGGGTCTTATCCATCTGCACAACAAGTACATTTCACATTATTATAATCACATAAAATTATAGTTCATACAAGTGCTTTGAAAACAGCAGTGTGATTACTCTTACAGACCTCATTTATGTTAGGAACCAAAGCACGCAATACATAGAGCTTCTCCTTCATCTTTCATGTCCTCCGAGCTCTGAAATCAAAGTTTTTGATTTATCAACCTTTGATTTTCTTGTAATTGTTGTCCTTGTTGTACAAGAAGAATATTGTCATCATCATTTTCCTTCGCATCGCCTCCCTTTTCCTCGTTATTTAACCATGAGAATTATGACAAATTATGCATAATCAACTCAATACCAAAAGAGAAACTAAAATTCATCGAGCCAAAGTATACTTTAATTCAATAATAGATTAAAGGCAAACGAAGAAATACGAACAGAAGAGAAAGAACCAAGACTATATACCAAATCTGCATAAAATTGATCATGCAAAGGCTAAATGTTGGCACAAATTCAACAAAGAATTTAATTATAACAAGCAAAAATAGAAGACCAAAGTAGTAAACTTTGTATGACTAAAAACCATTGTTGATTTAGCCTGGTGTCATAGATCACGTAACAAATTCTTTGCAAAACATGTCAAATAACTTATAATACAAAGGGAATGACAAGCTAGTTGTATGTACTCAAAACTAGTTCTCTTGCCTCAGCTAGGGTAAACTTACAATTTAATATTCAGTTTGAGCCTTCTCTCATACGGCCCTTTGGATATTTTAACAATAAAGATTTTGTACATTTCTTTATTCCAAACCATTACGAAGCTCATTGTGCCCGATCTGAAAAACTGCAACGAGCTCAAATCATGGGGACAATTTGCAGCTAAAAGGCACCAGTAAAGTATTAGTATTAGAACCCCTGTGCATGGAAATTAAACGCTCCTTATTATCACTGAAGTCCGATGATTAGCACTCTGATATCACGGCAGTCTTCGTATCGTTGAATTACGTGCATAACTGCCCAGCAAGCTGAAAACAGAAGTACATGCTAGGCAGATAGAGGTGTTAGAATGTCAAATCCTTGGTTTAGAAGAGCACCAGCCACCCACAGCTTCAAATTTGGCAAATTCATGCTTTTTTCACCGTCTCTTGCCTTATTTTCCAAGAACAATGTATCAGTTACTATTACTATTAAAAAACAAGAAATAAAAACAGAGAAGGAGAAGATAGATTACATTCAATATAAACGTTAATACAAATCTCTCAGATTCTGCGACCAAATTGGAGTTTCGAACACTGAAGCTCGTTAGGGACTCCAGAGCCTTGTAAAGGGATGCAGCCACACCTTCACCTGTGTTGCTTACCAATCTCAAGTAAAACCCTCTTCCCTCCACTTGATACACATCCATCTAAAATTAAACAAAAGAAACAATTTAACTAATGCTTGAATAGCAGTAAATTTGGAAGTACACTTCTTTCTTTACTTTTAGATAGATTGCAAATTTTTAATTGGAAAATCACTATTGTATGAACCTGAGTTATCTTTTTGCAAATTGCTGGCTTCAGGTTGCTGCTACGAACTTGAGTCTTCTTTACGTTTCTAATTGTTTCTTGATATCTTTCTGAACCTGCCAAGGATGCTTCAAGACCAGCAATCTCAGCTTTTAGCTTATTAGCCTGCAGTTGCAGCTCTTGGACATATAACACAGCATCCCCAACTATTGAGGCCTTATCCATCTGCGAAATTTCAAATGAAACAACATTTAAAAACCATTCGAATGCCAGCAAGCTAGCCTTCCATGTGCAAAACTGCAGTGTGATGTGATTTCTTAACTTACCTTGGTTATGTTAGGAACCAAAGCACGCAATGCATAGAGCCTCTCCTTCATCCTTCCTCTCCTCCTCCGCTCTGAAATCAAAGTTCTCGATCGATCAGTCTTCGTTTTTCTAGTACTCCTGGTTGTGCCTGAAGAATCATCTCCATCATTATCCTCCTCCTCATTACCTTCCTTCTTAAGGACTCCATTTAAACTAGAGAACGAGGAGTTAAAAACAAAAGTAAGATCATCAGACACCATTGTACTTTCACCATCAAAATCAAACATATTTTCATTGGTCGACCCCAACTGGTTGTCAGCAAAACACCCATTATTAAGGTCACAGTCGAAACCAGTAACTGGATCCTCGTTTTCTCCTCGAATCAGATCAATGAACTGATCAAAGTTGGGACCATCAATGAAATCACGTAACTCAAACTCATTTATGTGCATTGTAGGGTTTCCGAATTCGTCCATAGTTTGATAGTGAGAGGTTGTCTTGGCAAACAAAGTTTGGAAGAGATCGTGTTATATCCAGATAGCGAATAACTGATGGTAATTTATATGACATTTCAGTGTGAACGGAATCATAGTGAAGGGACATCTGACGTCGGAAGTTTTAACAATGAGCTCCCCCAGAATTGGTGGTTGTTTTATCGTATTTGACCCACCTAATTCTGCGGCAATCTTAGTTTTTTTTTAAAATTGAACGAAATGAAAATTCCATACCATGAAACTTTAAACTAACCTCATGCTTGTTATTTGTACATCAATTTTCTTAAGAACATGAATTTTTTTTAGACACGGCTTTCGTCATACTAATGACTTGCATCTCTACTTGATGTGAATCATTGTTAATCCGCATCTTCAGTGTGAACTGAATCAAACCCGAATTCGTAACGTTTGGATTGTAATATTAATTATTATTGCCTAAGTTATCCAGTAGAATCAATAATATACTACCACGTGTATAATGTAATTAATCTTATTCATTTTCAGCTGACCATATATAGTAATACTTCATTAAATTCTTTTAATTATCATTCATATATATCCTAAAACATTTTATAAGTTGTAGGGCATCGATCCTACAGAGTCAAATTTAGTTTGTTGATTGAAGGCATGAAACATCTCAGTATTTTTGCAGGGAAAAGGTTCTGCTTATACAATAAAAAAAAACACCTTATTCCACAAAATGAATTTCCTGCCTGCCACCACCACCAAAGTAACAAGAATAAAATAGAGAGTGCTTGTCTGGCATGTCTGATACCTAAATGATGCATCGTCCGGCCTTCCCTTCTGGAGGGGTGAACACAGTTTGTAATAAGAATAGGTAAGGACAAGATCAACTACTTCAACTCTCATACAATATGAGCTTAGTTAATGCCATACATACGTACATTAATTACTGTTCTCTTAACTAATTTAAGAATCAAATTCTAAATAATTAGTTGTTATCAACTTGTTGAGCATTCCACAGTGTCGAACTTAAGGCATGGAGGCATGTAATATCTTGTCATTCCCTGCTGTTTGGTCATCAGAAATGTCGCTTTAACGATGGCACCAACTTGATATATTTAACGGCATTAATTCACATGGAGCTCTAAACTCTCTACACATCTCAATAGGACTTTGCATCGATCATATAATAGCAATAAGAATAACTTATACTTATAAAAGTTTTCTACCAGCTGCCATCAATAATTTAATAACAAATAACGTTATCTTATCATTGTCAACAACAATTAAAATGGTTGAATGTCAACTCTCAGTTGGAATACTGAATCGGTCTATCTGGTGAAGAACACTACTCTAGGTTATTATTAATAAGTAGTGTAAGTTATCATATTCATATTCTCTCCAGCAGCAAGCTTTAACCCATTTGTTTAAGTAATTGTCAATTACCTAAAATTGATGTTTAGTTGACGTGCGTTCCACGATGTATGTGCATGCAGAACACGCGATTTGAAGACACAGACACGCGTTCATCGATACTGTGTGCGCAAAACAAAAACACGCCAATTGATTGGAATAAGTGTCAAGTTATTTCTCTCTTAAAATTTATTCTGAATACCCCTTTTTTATAATTAATATATATTAAGTAATTTTTCATTATTACAAAAAGAAAAAAAAAGAACTAATTTTTAATGGAACAGAAAATAAAATGCTAGTGATTAAATTGAATAAACAAACAAACAAAAAATCTTTTATTAAAAAAACTAATTTATTTCATCAAAAAATAATAATAATAATAATAAAATATTCCAATAATACACTAATTAAAAGTGATTTAAAATGATAAATATACTTTTAAATATCTAATAAAAGAAGAAATTTTTTTTCTTACTTAATAACTTTTAAATATATTTGATATAACATCAAAATGCATTAAAAAGAAAATAAAGATTAGTAATTAAAACATTCAATGTATGTATGTATGATAAACCTTGGTTAAAGATTGATTTTCTTTCCTCTGTATAACAAGATGATCACATGCTCGTATTCCTCTTGGCAGGAAAAAAAAATTATAATATAGAAAAACTAAAGCATGAACCAACTTCTTTGGTTCTAAGTAATATCGGGCATAAAAGTTATTATTGAAAAACCCTTAAGATTATTACTTTCATTTTTGTGTATATAGTTCTATTGTCAGATGGCAGTAGAATCAATAAACCCGGGTTAGAGATACAACCATATAACAATATGATCATATGTCAATTATTAAAATTGTGTTGATCCAATGATTAGCAACCAGTAAAATTATGCAAGTGAAGATGACTTTATTGAGTAATGATGATAGTTTGAAAAAGTCACTATATATATATACACGTGTGTGTATAATAATTCTAGTAAAGCTTTAGATTGTATTTTTAAAATATAAATTTAATGAAAAACATTTAATTTGTACTAAATATTTATTAAAATATATAGATGTTGGCACTTATTTTTATTTTTACGTAGATGTAAGTAAGGAGAAAGCAAAAGTATCAAATTAAAATATCGGCACATTTGAAAATATGAATTTAGTTTAATATGATGTTAATTTGAATGATTTTTATTAATTTTATTTCAAAATCGTGCTTAATTATATCAATTAGACAAATAATTACTTAAAATTTGTACTTTTAAATATGTGATAAAATAATTATTAAAACAAATAATTAAAATCAAACTATAAGCATCGAAATGTAAGTAGATAACCATGTGGATGGTCTTGTCATGAAATATAAGACCATAACCAACTGCATATTGTCACACTCTTTTGAAGATATTCTCTTTTTTTATTTATTTATAAAAATAATAATAATAAAATAGTTAAAATGGGAGTATCACGTCATTAGTTATATAAATTAACGAAACTAAAACTTATGAAATAAGGTTTTTTAAGTGAATAACAAAATCACCTAAAAAATCAAAACTTTATAATCACCTAAAAAATCAAAACTTTATGGGCACTACTATTTCAAAGTCATTGCCACAATAATATTAATAATGAGGTTGGTTTATGATTATGTATAAATTTAAAGTCAATAAGTTGATGGTAACTATAAGAACATGTATAAATTGATTGTGAGTAATAACAAAATTTGGCAATAATGAGGTTTATGATTATGTGGGAGTCTCTTGTGGTGGGACAGGTATCTAAATATTAAAAACAAAAAAATTAATTTTAATTTCAATAGAAGATGCTTGGGCATGTGCTTTGACTAGGATCGCGGACCAAGTGAGGCACAAGCTTCTGACGGATCCGTGTCATTCTCTGAAATGAAAACGAATTGAACCATACGGACATAAATAAAATATGTGTCAGACCCCCAAGTGTTGTCAGACCATTACCTATGTCAAACCCAAATTAGCTCGGCCCAATTACTGCCTCGAGGATAACATACCCACACTTGTCCAAGATTGCAAATGCTTATATACATAATAAATGAAAAGTTGTTCAATGCGTAATGCTTGTTCTAAGCCCCCTTTTTCTTTTTTCTTTTTGTAAACTTCAGCATTGTGGTTAAAAGAAATCTTTGGCATTTAATGCCTTAGAAGTTATATGAACGCAGACTGCCAAAACTATTAAGTTTTAGGACATTAATAATGGAGAAGAAGCAGAATTGAAGAAAGCACGAATGCTTTGTCCTTCATGAAATACACCACCCAATGCAAACCCAACCCTCCTTAGTCGTGTAAAAAGCAGCAATTGCATATTACATACACCCAATAATATGCCTGCATTATCCTATGCATAACGTGGAAGACTGACAATTATGCACACTCTTGAAATTATAAAAATAAAAAATACAAAACACTTAAAGTTTTGACCTTGGATGGGATGAGATGCTCTGAAAAGTCCTTTTTCGCAAAAACTTGTAACTTACAAGTTGTAATTTTGTTCTGATCTCATAAAACTTTCATGTAAATTAATTTACGGATAATATACAATATAAATACTACTAAATTAGTTTATATAATCTCATTTAAGTTAATAATTTGAATGCATAGAAGGGATTTTATTATATACTTATTTTAAAATTTGTGATAATTTCACTTTGTTGATAAGTTTTGAAAAAAATACATTTATCATTTCTCTAATTTTAAAATTGATTAATTAAAAAAATTAAGCATACTCTTAATTTATTTATTTTTTGTAATAAAAACTCTAATTTACTTATCTATATTTAATTTTTTATTTTAAATTTATTTATATTTAAAATAAATTTATATTCTAAATTTATAATAATATAAATTTTAATTAATTCAAAATCAATATTATTGATATATTATTTAAAAATAATTTATATTAAACTCTTAAAATTTTACAATACATTATTATAGTTATAAAAACCTTGTATATAATAAAAATTAAAATATTTTTTGATATATTTAAATAAAAAAATATATAAAAATTTATATAATAAAATTATTTTTTTGATATAGATTATGAATCTTTTATGAAGTATTAAATAATTTTAAAATTAATTTATTAAAAATTAATATGTATCGATATATATGTAATTAAAATTATTTTATTTATTTTATAAAATATATCTAACAACTTTAAAAATTAAATAGGTTTAAGTATATAATTTTATTTATAAAAAATAAATAAATTAGGAGTATAATTGTCTTTTAGTTAATGAATTTAAAATTAAAAAAAAAGTAAATATCTCTTTACGTAAAACTTATTACAAAATAAAATTATCATAAATCTTAAAAAGAAATGTACGTGATAAATTAAAGATTCATTTTCTCCGTTGAATGAAATAGAATTATGGAAATGTCATTTTGGTAAGATTGATCATTTTACCAAAATAATATGAGATTTTATCTAATACTTATTTTAAGATTTGTGATAATTTTACTATATGATAAGTTTTTTGAAAATATACATCTTACAGTACTTTAATTCTAATTTGATTAATAACATAAATATATCTTTATTTATTTTTTTATAATTATAATTCTAATTTATTTATCTTTATTTAATTTTTATTTTTGAATTTATTTATATTAAGTACTAATTTATATTCTAACTTTCTAATAATATAAAATTTTAATTAATTTAAAATAGATACATATTATTTTGAAAAATAATTTAAATTCTTAAAAGTTTACAATATAATTATTAATTAATACTATTTAAAAATTTATATAAAAATTTATTTTTTAATTAGATTATAAATCTTATGTTAAATAGTAAATAATTTTAAATTAATTTGTTAGATAATTAATATATACGTATATATATAATTTTTTTAGATAAATATTATTTTTATTTTATAAAAATATATCTAACAAATTATAAATAAATTAAATAAGATTAAGAATATGATTTTATTTATAAATAATAAATTAATTAAAATATTTTTTAATCAATTAATTTAAAATTAAAAAAATATATATATATTTATAAAATTTATTAAAAATAAATTTAGTAAGTAAAAGATGAAAACTCTCCCAAAATAATAATAATAATAATAACAGTAATAATTTATCTTTCCTTGCTATATGTATAGGCTTTTAGATTCCAGAAGATCGCGGTCCTCCAGGCGTTTCACTGTCCGTCGTCCTTAACAAAAAGCAATGAACGTCAAGAGGAAAGATGAGGAGACAGCTCATTTATGGCCTCGATCCATTCCTCTTTTCTCTCTTTTCCAGGTTCAAACATCATTAAAGTTGTCTCGCACGTGATGTGACATTGGCCTTTCTAGTAGCCCCATCCTTTCTCCCTGCTTTGCCCGCCTCCACTGCCTGGCTTCTTCCACGCAGTGCAACGCAACTAAATGCATATTATTTTATTTATTATTTAATTAATCAAATATACTGGTTTTAAATCTTATCACCAAAACTTAACAAAGTTTTCAACTTACTCCAAACTGAATGCTCAAACGTTTCGAGCAAGTAAAAGATGAATTTTAAATAAGTTGGAATTCTTCAATTCAATTTACTCAGCTCGGAGCAAGTTGAAGCTCTTCGTCTTCTCTCGAAACTTTTGAATTTTGAATATGTTAAAGTTCTTCAATTGGGTAAAAATTCAGATTAAGTTGAATCTTATAACATTATTATTTCCATAAATTAAATTTAAAATATATTTATTTTGAAAAAATTGTAAATAAAACTTCCCGATGCATCAGTAATTATAAAAAAAACAGAGCAACTTCCCGCATCCTGTATGCTCTTGCCTTGCCCCAAACTGAATATTAGCCGGTCAAAGCAAGGCAAAAGGATTCTTTTTGACGAATAATAAATTAAAAGTAACCTTTTGTTTTCAAAAGCTGAAATCAACCACATTGGATCCGGCCATCTTGCCTTTGTTTTCAACGGGTAAACACAAATCCCATGCTCAGAAAGAATAGTAAATTTGACCTAGGTGAATTTTTTGTTCCTGTGGCAGCAGCAGAGGCTCATTAATTCCACGGAAATGTCAACTTCAGATAAGTTTTTCCTTGGGACAACATGTTCACGTTAATCTAACTTAAGCTAAGATGTAAGGTAATCTGGGCACTTTCTTATTTTTTTTGGCCAGAACATCAAGACTGCAAAAGGGTGACAAGAAAGAAAAAATGGGACATGAGATCAAATAGCAGACCAAAAAATTTACTTCAATAATCAGGAAATGGTCCAGCAGGACTGCACCGGAAATCAAATCCCCTTTGCAAATGAAACGAGTGACTTCTAACTCTCTTTCTAATTTTAACTTTTCAGATAAACAAAATTCCTCCCATGGAAGCCACAAAATTTACCATCATTTTTAAATTCAAACCAAGCTTTCAGTTTTCTGCAATGAGCAACCTCCAATCATAGCAAAAGAGATCCCATTGCGACATCTGCAAAATGTTCTCTAAGAGCAACCAACAATAGCATCGCTTGACACTTTGGATTGGATTATAACTCGAGCTCCTGAAGCAAGCCTGTTGGAAGTAGATCAAACTACATTACGCAATTAGAACTAAATTTCAAAATTTGAGTACCTACTAGAACTATGAGAGGAGTCAACACTTAACTTTCTTCAATTTTGATCACCTTCTCCTTCTCTTCTCTGAAGGAGTCCATCCTTTTTGATGGTTTTTTACATGAAACAGATTCAGTGATTCTTTTACTGCTATCATTGGATGTGCTGCCAGATGCAGTCTGTGAGCTGTCCGCCCAATCAGAGGAGTTTCTTGATTTGTCAGAAACAGGGGATCTCATTGATTCACTTTGCAGTTGCTTGCCTAAAGAAACCTTGATTGATCGAGGAATGCATTTCAATTGCCCAGAATTTGAATCATCTTTGTCCTCAACTGAATCCAGTTGCTTACAACTTCTGCAATCAAATTAATTCCAAAATTCTATCATAAGCAATGAGAATGATTGCCTGGGAGGGATACAATGTCTCTACTGGTTACTATTACTAGCTTTGAGAGAAGACAAACTACTGCTTATCTAATCATAACTATAGCAAATAATCTCATGTGAATGTCTAAAGCATCCATATAAACAGTTCTCATAACATGTGATTCAATTCTTAACTCATAACATTCTTAGTTCAATGATTTGCTTTGTAGAGAATGCAAAATTCAAGCTTCAACAGTAGTCCTTTTCAGCTAGGATCTTAGTGCTTTTGGCCACAAGCTTGTTCACGCAACTGATCCTGTTCAATATTTTAGCTTGATCCAAAATTCATCATAATCCAACAGCCAGTCTTCACTTATGTGATTTAGTGATTAAAACAACCTCAAGCCATTCAAGGACAATTTGGAACATTAACTGTCCTAGACTTAAAACATTGCAGGAAAGATGGCGTCCCTAAATGACATGACATAGAAGGACAACTAGTGAAACATGTATGGCCAATAGAGCTAACAGTCTGATAATACAAAAAATATTTCTTAGCTGACACATTAACCTAGGATACATAAAAGAGAAGAAAATAATTCACTACAAGCAATTGGAGGAACCCAAATTATTTTACTGCAAGAATTGCATCAATTTGATATTGTATTAAATCATGTAATCAGCCACATGGACACTTACTATGCCTGACAATTTAGTGTTAGAATAATACTACTATACTAATAAAAGCTTATATCATTCCCTAATAACCTAGAACTCTAGCACATGATAGGAAGATTAAAAAAAAGGAAAAAGAGATGAAATCATCACTCACTGATCATATCCAAAAATATTGATTTTACGAGACAAGAGGTGGAGCCAATCTAACCTGTCAGCATTGAAGGAAGAAGAACGCTTCAGAGCGTTATGCTCAACTCCTTCCTTGAGCGTTTTTGTTTCAATCAAGCTCCCACTAAAGTATTCTTTATCTTCCAATTTCAGGCCCATCAACCTTGGATTCTCAGACAAGCAATCAAGATCTCCCAACATTATCGAAGAAGAAAACAATGGGGAGGGAAACTTTGAATGGGAAAATCTTGGCCGATAGGTTGGAATGAGGCCAAAACTGTGATCTTTTACTGATACTGACCCACAAGAGATCAGTTGCATTAACATATTCGTAGCCTTGAGTCGTGCATTGGTAGGCATTCGAATTTCTTCCTGTTCAAGAATCCTAAAACTGTTTATTTTACTAACATCAGCTCTAATCAAAGATTCCAAAGTTTCAGTCTTCCCACCAGTAGATGATGCACTAGAGGAAGATGGAGGAGGTGAGAGTGAAACTGAAACTGAATGCCCACACGTCTCAGAGTTATCTTTCACAGATGGAACTTGGTTCTGATAAGTCCTGTTGCTTTGTGAATCTAACAAGCCATCATCAGTAGAAACACCCCTAGTACATGTTTCTCTTGTTTTAGGTCTGTTCACATTTTCCTCAGTCTGTGTCGAAGCATCTGCTAGCCCATCAGTCTTATAAACCTTATATTCAATCAAGCTTAGAGAACCTCCACAGGAAGAATTCTTTCCAACTGTAGAATTTGGTGACATGCCAGAAGATCCCGGATGCTGAGCTGGAGGAGAAAGGTCATCATCTTGAGAATGTTTAGTTCCCTTTCCGCTCAAGCTTGAAGACGATGAAGTATCATACTGGCTTCTAGAAGATGAAGGTTCAGGTAAGGGTAAGCGTTTCAGGCTTTGAATTTTAGTATTCATGCCAGGATTGAAACGACCTGCTGAGATTATTTTGCAGCTTTAAGTCCATGGATTTTCTTTTCCTATTATGCTATTAAATAAAAGTGATTGTTTCATTCACCTGAATTGGATTCTTCAAAGAGCTCTGAACCTTTAAGAACATATTCATCTCCATGAGCAGGAAGAATTAGGTCATCCTCGCAGAGATCATGCCACACAAACCCATTCTTGTAACTTCTGCATAATCCAGAAACCCAAAAACACTAAGGAAAATTCTTCAGAAAAATAAAATGCAAATTCAGGGCTTGTTAGGTCTCTAGGTAAACCAATACATATATCAACTAAATTCCTACAAAAAGATTCTGCGCTAAGCATGTAAATCACAAGATAACTAATTAATTGCGCATGAAATCCAACTAGACTAGCTTGAGGCATATGTGTTGAGAAACTCTTTTTCAATTTTTTCCTTACCACAAACCCCACCATAGACAACGTCATGCACGATTTTAAATTAAATTTAAAGGATCAAGAAAATATACGACATTCCATTATCCCAATTTTTCCAAGAACATTTATAAAAATTTAGAAAGAAAAGAAAAGAAAAATATTCGGTCGAATGAATGTTACCTCTTACAAGACCATGAATACATAGATGCCATCCCTCTGCCTCTCAAAACATTAAGCCTGTCTATTACATCTGCACCAAAAATAATTCCTGTCAAAAACAAAAACAAATAAATAACCAAACGCCCGCATTTTTCATCAATCAATTGATTACCTCTCAAGTAGAGACCGTCAGGTGAAGATAACGGAACTTCGATGAAGTGCGGGTGCTCGAGCTGGCGATTCTTACACAGATAGTAAACGACAGGCATTTTGCGACTCAGCTGATGATATTTAGGAGATTTCTCTGTCCACACTTTTGCTCTCTCCGGACTCACTTGCCGATACTTCTTCATTCGTGTCTCCATTTTCAATCTTCAAAATCAGTGGTTACAAGACTCCTACTTTATGGTCACTAGAAACCTAATCTGGTCAAAGTAACCACAACTGTCACCAAAAATATATCATTAAGAAGCAGAGAAATTTGAAATTCGATATACTGCTGAGATAATAAAGCAATTACAAAAATGAATTTGCAAAAATTTATAGTTTTTGGAGTGTCAAGCTGGATCATTTGAACTAAATATGATCCATGTCAAAAAAATTTAAAAAAAAACCTTAATCAGAAGCTGGAAGCAGAATAAACGAACTCATTGAAAGACCAAAACGCAGAGACAAATTGCACTCCTAGGACTTAAGGAGAGTTAGAGAGCAATAATTAAGAGATAAAGAAGCTGAAACATGCGCTGTTACTTCAGCGAAGAGAGAACCCGCATTTAAGGCTGAGTTGCGTTGTGTTGATGTAGAATTAGAGAGAGCGCGAGAGAGATACTGTGATTGTTTTGTTCGTTACGCATTGTGAAGTTGTGATTGAGAGTTTAAAGGTGATTTTAGGGCGAGAAGAAGACAAGTGAGGGTGACGGGAGAGAAAGCGACAACGCAAAGGGAAAAGGTAAGTGGCCTATGCTTCTGCTCCTGCGTCGTTTTTCTCCTTAGTTTCTGGTCGTCTTTGGCTTATTCCGTGACTTAGAAGCGCTTTTGCTTCCTCTTTTTTTTTGTGGTGGGGGGGGAGGATGCTGTGGTGTGTGGGTCTTTACAGCAGAGCCCGAGGACGCAGCAACAATTATTAAAGCGGGGTAAATTAATTAAAAATGTCGTGGTAGGATACCGCTTTGAGTATGTAATATTATACATGCCAATAAATTACAAAACAATAATACAAAAGATTTTTTCCCTTTTTTCTGATTTTTTTTGTATTTTTTGAAAAAAATTTATTAAAATTATATATAAATATAAATTATTTTTAAAAATAAATATATAATATTTTTAATAAAAATATATTATATTTATTATTTTATTAAAATAATATAATTATGTGTATAAATTTTAAATATTTTATTTATTAAATTAAATTAAATATTAAAATATAAAATAATTTTTTATCAATTTTCTAAATCTCAAGTGAACTAAGTTGAAAATACTACTAATATAGACAATTATATATAAAATTATTTTATATTTTAGTTAATTAGCTAATAGCTTGCATAATATGATTATTATATTACTATTAAAGAATAATATTCATTAATTTTTAAAAAAATTATATATATATATATATATATATATAAACATTTTGTCAAATTTCAAAATAAATAGGTAAAAACACCCTTACCTTAAAAAATAAAAAAATATAAATTCAAAAATTATGAAAATTTGCACTGGACAAATGACTACTAGTTAAAATGAGTCTAAGCAGAATATGTAAATATTGTCCAATTTTGACTAATATTTAAAAGGATATTTCAAATATTAATTATATATGCGCGTATGTGTAGTGGCTTTAAAAAATAAAATCTTGTTAATAATTTTTTGAGAAATAATAAAAATATAACAAAGAAAAAGAGAAAGCAACAATTAGTTAAGAAAAATCATAAAAAAATAAAAATAAATTAAAGGAAACAATCTATTGAATAAATATACAAGTAAATAAATTTTAGTATTTTTATTCAATTTTTTTAATTAAATTTAAGTAATAACAATGATGCTTAAGAATGGATTAACAAAATTTTATAATTAAAATATTTTACAATTGACGGATTTTTATTATTATTTTTAAAGATAAATTTATAATCTGCCCGCATTATTTGACACATTAATAAAATGAGTTACAAGTAATGTGAAATTAACAAAATTGTAGGAAATGGAACGTATTAAGTTAAAAAGATGTAATGGCAAGGAATAATTAATTATGCATTGCTATACTATTTCCTACTTTTATTGACTTTACACCACCTGGTATCATAATCATATACTTTGTATAACATACTCTGGCAGAATGACACAGATTATATAATCTATGAACATGGTAAACAGTCCTTGCATGTGAAGTCAATAATAACTGGCTTTTTCTCCACTTCACATGCTTCTAAAATAAAAAACCATAATATGTATATATATATAATGGATTTTTAATATTAAATTTTGTAAGCCCATCAAGACTTAGTTGAGATTCATAAATTTTGAATTTGATGGCATTCGTGGTCCGTAGTGATTTTGCCATGGTGGCAGTACACACTTGTAATCGATTAAGACCCAGTAGTAGATAGTATTAGTTATTAACAAATTAATTGATGCATCCAAATTGGACGGTTTTGACAATTACTCATTTGAAATTCAAATCGTTGAGCATTTATCAAGATCATTATTGTGGCTTCTGTTATATCTAATAATGCAGTCATAGAAGCTCCATTATTTATTCATATTAATCATGATATTTAAACCTTTGGAAGAGGCAGGCAATTCCTATTCCTTCATGCCAAGTAAGGTTAGGTGAGACCACCAGACATGTCTATTAGGTAGATGTTATTTTAAAATATTTTAAAACTTTATTCCTTCGTATTTTGACAACATTCGATTCACTCTCAGTCGGGATGCGATTATGCAAGAACAAGGCTGAAGAAGGACCACGGCCACCGCATAGCCACCGCTTGGCCACCTTTACATGGCCAGCAACCGGCACTCTCCTCCTTGTTCGGTATTTAATTAAATTGGAAAATTGGTGTATGTCATCAAAAAATTGATAGAATTGGTTGGGGACAATGATGGACAAATCTATTTTGAATTGTAGGGGCGATTTGTGGTTTAATTGACTGGGCTTATGGACAGAGAGAAAGAAGAACAGTTTCGTTCTATTATTATTATTTACGAACATAGGAGGGGTAAAACAATATTTAGAATACGGGGAATAAATTTATCTTTTCATTATTAAATTAACGAGTATAAGGATAAAATATATTTATCCCAATCTAGGAAGGTTAACTGTTAAATTTAGCAAATAATAATAATCAAATGAATATTTTTAAAAGTATTAGGGATAAATTAAGATTTGAATTTGACCCGAAAATGGTAGCGTGTTGGGAGAGGAAAGAGGGTGTCATTTGATATGATATTAAACGAGACGGGGAGTATTGTGTGTAATACGCTGAGGACCGTTATGGACACTACACCCGAGGATTTGTTGGCGGCTAATACGGTTGCACCAGCTCATGGGGGACTAGAGCTAGGAAGTGGGGATGCTTCTATTACAGAAGTGCTTGCAAGGTTAAGAAGCAGGACAAGGTGATCTTTTGGTGTGTGCTTTTGTTGAGCTCCACTTACCTGAATAATTTTGTTGTTACTCATTGTTGGTTCGACACGCACACCCACAAACATTTATTTATTTCAACTGCTAGGAAATGGGAGATCTTGGCCTTGTTGCGAAGGCAAGCCGGTCATTTCTGTCTATGATGCGCAAGCCTGATGCATTAACTATCGCCAAGGTTTTTGACACATTTCAGCTCATTGCTAAGGTGCACCTTTCATCGTCTCTCCTTAGCTGAAAATCATTGGTTTAGTTTTGGGATTTGGGCTGTGCCTTGTGTATTTTGGATGTGAGCTATGGTAGGAAGACTCAATTTGTATTAACTTGATTATGATTGTTGAAAAATGCAGGAATACTTATCTTACCATGTCCTATAGATTGTTTGAGAATTGAAATTTTGGAATATTGTTGCAATGGTGATATGTTTGCTTTGTTAGGTACTACATACATTGCTACACTGCTCAGCGGAAAAACATCTACCTGGTTGGTATCTTTTCCGATTTTGGTTTCATGGATGTAATTCTTGGGCCAGGTGGAGTAAATTGGACATTAATATGCATTCCTAGGAGAACTGAAAACAATCTATTTGGCATGAGTTTGTTGACTGATAAGTATTGCCAATTTTGTTCTTGACTCGCCCTTATTATCTATTTAATCTTACAAGGAGTGCTGGAAAGGACAGCCAAGAGAAGAAAAAGAATAGAATCAAGGTTCTTATCATTGCATCCACTGATGGTGAACCTCAATATTTGATTCGACTTCTCCAGGTTGCAATTTGCACACTTGACTAAATTAGTTTGTTGGCACTTGCTCCTGTTTACGCTTTCTTTGGATTTCTCTTGCAGTCAAAGTTGCTGACTGGATTAGCAGAGCAGACTCTCTTAGTGGCATTGGGACAAGCTGCTGTTTATAATGAACAACATTCTAAACCACCTCCAAACATTTAATCCTCTTTAGAATGGGTGAGCTTATGTTCTGTTGATTAGGAGAATGCTGTCGCTTTCAAGTAACTGACTGTCATGAAAGACCAGAAATATTGTAGTGCTTATTCATTCATATCTTGTTCATTTGATTAATCAAGGTTGGATAATCTAGAACAAGTATCATCTGCTGGTATGACAAGAGATTTTAAACTGTTCCTTTCATGATGTTAAATTTATTGGTTGCCTTGTTTTTCCCTTTTTGTTTTCTTAGTTTGGTGGGTTACAACCACTTTTCCCACCGAGTTTCTTATGTTTTGAGCATTTTATTTTGTCGCAAGATACGTACTTGTATTTACAGTGCCAAAAGTTTATGGTTATCGACGTCTACAATATCATTGCATGACATAATGGCTGGCGGAGAACTGTTTGAGTAATGTTATCACTAAATTTAAATAGAATTGCTTCACCATTCATGTCTTTGAAAATTACGGCATGGCATGGTAATTCTAGTTGAGTTCTTGGTGTGCTATCAATTGTTTAGAATGTAGTTTACAGTTAGAATGCCCAAATTATCTGTTATATGGGGAATTTTGGGGGCATTCGAAAATTTTCTTGTCTTTTCCACTATACATGGGTTCACAATAAATATACCTTTTGGAACTGTTATCTCCATGCTGATCAAATCCACACTGCAAAGGCCTTGGATTTCTTTGGGTGATCAAGACAAAATTTTAATCCATATCAATTTTAGAACCGTATTTCCTTGTTGTACGATGAGAGATCTCCTGATGTCCCAAGCATCACATAAATTGTCTTAAGTTTGGACAGCTGAGCCCAAGTCTGAATGGCCCTGATTTTCCGGATTCTTACGTGTGACAAAAGAAAGAAATAGCCACCACCTCATTTTTTGAAATAAATGAACTGTAAAAACATTTTAATGAGTGAATTAGTGTTCCATTTTGCATGCCTTTGGTTCTAAATTCATGATATGGGCATAAACAAATGAACAGGGTGTTTCTTGGGAACATTATGATGGACCAATGATTAGGGACTGTTTGGGTGGTGTAAGCTATTATGCTAATTTTTTTTTATTTAGAACATGCATATTAATTCTATCCATGACAAATTCATTTTTAGTTTTAAGATCTCCTGTACTAAGATTTAGCAAAGCTATATTTACTTGGTACACAGGGGATTGTTCAATTATACTGAAAGGGAATGGATCACTTCTTATTTAGAACAGAGTGGCCTGCAGTTCAGGTTGAGGAAGATTCACTTTTGATACATATCTCACGGCAATGGTATGCCCATGTATTGTTAATGTTGCTGGAAAGAAGTTTCCACCTTATGAAGGAAGAGGGGAATAAAGAATCTGATTAAGACTCCGATGAACTGACATCCAGTCAAGGTCCAATTTTTGAAAAGCTATTGAAAGTTTGACCTCTTATCAAGATGTACAAATGATTGACTTCGCAAAATTTTTGAAAATATACTCATATCTGTCCAAGATTCTGGTATTGAGATTCCTGATAGCTCATAGATCAAAGGTGCAGCTTTTTTGCATATTTATAATATAAATGCAAGTGAAAAAGCAGTGGCTTCAATTCTTATATTCAACTATTTCACAAATGTGTTGCTCTTAGCATTGAGCACCTTTAATGTTTTCCCTTTTCTTTTTCATAGGAAAAAGTTCTGAGTATTTTGTTGTGAACAAGTTTGTTTTCTGTTACACACACACTTGCAGACTTCTGAATGAAGACTTTGAATTGCTTGATTCAAGTAATTCTGTCACACTCACATTCAACATTTTGTGTACGAGTTTCAATTTGTGTTACCAGCTATAAAGTCACATTCATGCATACTAGCCAATCCGTTAAATAATCGGGAATTTCTAAAAATCCCATCCTTCTTGGGCACTTCCTATCCCTACTGCGATGTTTTAGACCAAACAAGTCTGCAACATACTGTAGTTGTACAATCTGCTTAAACAGTCACTTTGAATTTACCCTGCTTAACCTGGGTTTTTGAGGCATACAAGTATTAGGACTGAGGCTTTGCTCAGTTGAGATGGATAAAATATATATAGTAATATGTGTGGTAGATTATACTAGTACTGGAGCTCATAAAAATTTCTCTGTTAATGAATTAAAGTCGATGCCTGCATGGTGGTGTGTTTGATAGTATGGGGGTGGGGGGAGCGGAGTGGAAAGTGTGACAGAAGGAACACAGGAAGGTTAAACCATAGGAGTGAAGTAAGATGTGTGGGCCGGGGGGATGAGTGGGGTTGGCCCGTGGGCGGAAGCGGGGGGTGTTAATCGTAGTGTGAGCAAGGAGGGGGCCCATTGGTGTGATCGATTGTGCGTTGTCGCGGGGCGCCGTGGACCCTCAGACACGCGCGAGACTTAAGTGTGAGTGGGTTGGAGGTGTGGGCGTGGTGCGAGTTGACAAGGGGACTGCTGTGATCCGCGCTTTGGTTGGTGGCTTTTCCCCCGGATCACTCCTTGGGGTATAATAGAAAAAAGACATTCGTTGGGAGGGTGGTTTACGGAGTACAGTGTGGGGTGGCGGTTCCTTCCGAGAGCCGTTGGTTGGGTTATGTTGGGGGGGTGGTTATATTTTTTGTGTGGAGCTTGTCGGGGTAGATGGAAATTTGTACTATTAAATAAGTAATTCCTTCTGTGCTAGGTACAGTGATTGAATTTAATTTGTTATGGTGAGGGGGTAAAGGCATCCTCATCAAGTAAGACAGTGCCCTTAAAAACAAAGGACCCTCTCAAACTATGCACCAAAGAAATCAATAGGAGAATTGAAAGAGGCCTATGTTTTAGGTGCAACGATAAGTGGCAAGTTGGCCACAAGTGCAAAAAAGGGCTGTTCAGCATCATTGAAGTGGTAACTGATGAAGAACATGAGGAAAGCAGTGAGGAAGAACAAGAAAGCCGTATGGACAGCGAGGAGAGAAGCAGAACACTTCCCTGATCATGCGGAAGAAGGCAAAATCAACTTGCATGCAGTAGGGGCAACCACCAAGCCTACTGCCATGAGGTTGTTTGCAACCATTAACGGGAAGAACGTTTTGGTATTGATAGATAGTGGAGCTACCCATAATTTCATCAACACAAAATTAGTCAAAACACTTCAGCTACGTCCGAAAAGGATTGCACCCTTTGAGGTAAGAGTGGCAAGCGGACAAAAGCTCAAGTGCGCACAAGTTATCTAAGCAGTGGCAATACAGATTAAAGGAGTCAAGATAGGGACGGAACTGCATGTGTTAACCTTGGCAGGCCTTGATGTGTTTTAGGCAAAGCGTGGCTTAAAACCGTAGGCAAGATAATGTTTGACTATGAATCCATGGCCATGCACTTCCAATGGAAGGAAAGGGACTGCACGTGGGAGGTGCCCGACCACATAATGCAGCACATCATTGTGAGGTAAGTACCCTTGAATGACTATACAGAAAAAAGGGCACAATGTTTAGCGATTCTCTTGGCCTCGAAGGAGGAAAACACAGCCGAACATCATACGCACGAAGACATACCAGTGGCAGTAAGAACCAACTGGAGCATTTGGAGATGTTTTAGGAGAGCCACAAGGCTACCACCCTCAAGACATTATGACCAGATGCCATCTCATTAATCGACAAGACCAAAGCGATTAATGTAGCACCTTATGGTATGCACACTTCCAAAAGCACGAGATGAAAGACAGTGCAAGAGATGCTACAGCAAGATATTATCCAACCTAGCACTTCTCCTTTCTTACTCCTATTCTACTTGTAGAAAGAAAGATGAAACTTGGAGGTTTTGCAACTGATTACCAGGCACTCAACCAAGCGACTATCAAGGATCATTTTCTGATCCCACACAATTGTGTTCATACATGCACTTCCCAATGCATCAAGCCTTTGCTGCACCAGCATGGATGTTCCAGTCGTTCCCAAAAGTTTGTCCTGTGCATGTGCTTGCTAAACGTGCCTGATGCTGCTGTCGCTCTCGGAATTTCGTCCCACACATTGCCAAATGTGCCTGATGGCTCTGCCATGCCTGCGGGGATCTTTCTGGTCACTCCTAGAAGTTCATCCCTGTGCATGGCTCAATGTGTCTGACACCGTTGCCATGCCCGCGGCGATGTGGCGATTGCTCCTGGCAGTTTGTACCGCACACTGCTGAACGTGCCTGATGCCTCTTTTGCTCCCACAGGGATGTTTCAGTCGCTCCCGGATGCTCATCCCTAGCACTATCGAATGCGGCCAACGCCTCTGCCGTGCCTGCAGGGATATTCTGGTTCATCCCGAAGTTTGTACCGCGCACTGCCTAATGCACCAGAAGCCTCGGCCGCGCCAGGGGGGATGTTCCAATACCTCCCGGAAGTTCTCCCACGCACTGCAGATCATGCTCGAGGCTTCTGCCGCATGTATGGGAATGTTCCAATCGCTCCCAAAAGTTCATTCCATGCTCCACCCAACATGCCAGAAGCGCCTGCCATGCCCGGGGGGGTGTTCTGGTAGCTCCCAAAAGTTCATCCCGCATGCTGCTGAACTGTTGAGAACCTAAGTATGCAGGAAAGGCAATGGGTAGAAAATGGGGCAGCAAAGGAGAGCATGGGCCAGAAAATGTGCACAACAAGCCTGGCAACAGCAAGTGTGCAGCCCGGCAGTGAGGCCTGGGCGTTCCTAATCAATGAAGGACATTCATGCCAACAAGAGTTCTAGCAGAAGAAGGATATTTTCATCAAGAAGAACTCCAGCAGCAGTAAGACATCTATGCCAAGCAGAGTTCTAGCAGCAGCAGGACATCCATGCCAAGAAGAGTTCTATCAGCAGTAGGACACTCATGATGAGTTCCAGTAGCAATAGGATAGTCGCGACAAGAAGAATTCTAAGGGCAGAAGGATATGCATTCAGAGTCCTAGTCCTACAAGGATTAGGCAAGAGGAAGTGCAGTTGCTGTAAAATACAAGATAAGGTAGGAATTCTAGTCTAGGTAGAAATTCAAGAAAGACCAAGAATACTAGTAGAATTAGGAAACATTTGGATAAGGTTTATCTTGATAATGTTTTATTTGACTTAGAAAAGCTTGTTGACTTAGGAAAACATATCCTAAGTGGATAAGGAACCTAAGTACTAGTTAAATTAGGATAAGGCTGTCTTAGGACTATAAATAAGCTACGAATTTTGTATATTTCTCATTCATTAATCAAGAATCAAAGGTAAGCATTCTTGCTCACATTCTTGTTTATATTTTCGGTTATCTTTTAAAAGTTGTCTTGAGATAACTTGGGCTTAAGTTAAGGTTAAGAGTTGTCTTCTTCAACCAAGGCAAGTTGTGATAGGTTTAAGAGTTATCTTGCCTACCCAACATATCTTTATATATATTAGTTAACCCGAAGGACAGCTTAGGGGATATAAAATAAGAAAAGAGCTCAAGAATCAAATGGGACAGCAAGTTAGGAAGGATTCCAGTAGGCGTGCTGACCCCTAAGGTGTAGAAAAGTTGGGGAAAAAATCGGGACCCCAACATGAACGCGCCTGACGTCTCTGCCATGCCCATAGGGATGTTTAGGTCACTCCCAGAAGTACGTCCCATGCACAGCCAAATGCGCCTGGCATAGGTACCGTGCCTGCAGGGTTGTTCCTGTCGCTCTCCAAAGTTCGTCCCGCACACTGCCTAACGCGCTCGATGCCTCTGCTGCACCAGTGGTGATGTTCCGGTCACTCCCAGAAGTTCGTCACATGCACTGCCCAATGCGCTTGATGCCACTGTCATGCTGGCCAGGTTGTTACGGTTGCTCCGGAAGTTCATCCCTGTGCACTGCCAAATAGCCCGATGTCGCCGCCGTCCTGCGGCAATGTTCCGGTTGCTCGTGGTAGTTTCTCCCATGCACAGCCCAATGTGTCTAAAGACTCTGCCACGCCTGCAGGGATGTTCCAGTGACTCAAGGAAGTTCTTCCCACGCACTGCCCAATGTGTCCAACGTCACTGCCATGCCCACGGGGATGTTCCAGTTGCTCTCAGATGCTCATCCTAGGCACTACCGAACATATGCGATGCCATTGCTGTGCCCGTAGGAAGGTTTCGATCATTCCAGGATATTCATCTTGTGCACTTCCCAATGTGCCTGAAGCATCTGCCGTGCCTGCATGGATGTTCCAGTCAATCCTAGATGTTTGTCCCACACACTGACGAACATGCCTGACCCTGCTGCAGTACTTGTGGGAATGTTCTGGTGGCTCCCAGAAGTTTGTACTGTGGACTGCCTAATGCATCTGATGCCTCTGCCGCACCTGCAGGGGATGTTCCCGTCGCTCACAGAAGTTTGCTCCATGAACTGGCGAATGCACCCGATGCCTCTGCTGCACCCCCGGGTTTGTTCCGGTCGCTCTCAGCAGTTCATTCCTTACACCGCCAAACGTGCCTCAACGCCTCTGCCATGCCTGCAGGGATATTCCAGTTGATCCCAGAAGTTCGTACCATGCACTACCTAACGCGCCGGAAGCCTCTGCCGTGCCAGGGGGATGTTCCAATACCTCTCAGAAGTTCATCCCATGCACTGCAGATCGTGCTCGAGGCCTCTGCTGCACATGCGGGGAAGTTCCAATTGCTCCCAGAAGTTCATCCCACACTCCGTCCAACATGCCAGAAGGGCCTTCCACGCCCAGGGGGGTTGTTCCCGTAGCTACTGAAAGTTCATCCTGCGCTCTGCCAAATGCGCCAATGTTTCTGCCATGCCCATTGGAATATTCATGTCACTCCGAGAAGTACATCCCGTGCACAGCCGAATGCACCCGACATAGCTGCCATGCCCCCGGGGTTGTTCCTGTCAGTCTGCGAAGTTTGTCCCGCACACTGCCTAACATGCTCGATGCCTCTGCCGCACCCGTGGTGATGTTCTCTCCGAAGTTCACTCCCTCACTGCCCAATGCACCTCACGCCACTGCCACGCCGGCCAGGTTGTTCCAGTTGCTCCCAGAAGTTTGTCCCGCACACTGCAAAATAGCCTGATGCCGCCGCCATGCCTGCAGTGATGTTCCGGTCGCTGGTGGGAGTTTGTCCCCTGCACAGCCCAACACGCCTGAAGACTCTGCCATGCCTGTGGGGATGTTCCAGTGGCTCCAGGAAGTTCATCCCATGCACTGCCCAATGTGTTCGATGTCACTGCCATGCCTACGGGGATGTTCCGGTTGCTTCTGAATGCTTGTCCCACGCACTACCAAACGTATCCAATGCCGGTGCTGTGCTGGTAGGAATGTTTCGATCACTCCAGGATATTCGTCTTGTGCACTTCCCAATGCACCTGAAGCATCTGTTGTGCCAGTATGGATGTTCCAGTTGGTCCTGGAAGTTCATCCTGCACACTGAAGAATGTGCCCAACACCGCTGCAGTGCTTGCAGGAATGTTCTGGTCGCTCCCAGAAGTTCATCCTGTGCACTGCCTAACGCACCTTACGCCTCTGCCGTGCCTGTGGGGATGTTCTGGTCGCTCACAGAAATTTGTTCCATGCACTGCCGAATGTGCCCGACGCCCCTGCCGCACTCGTGGGTTTGTTCCGGTGACTTCCGGAAGTTCGTCCCATGCACTGCCAAACGTGCCTCAAGCCTCTGCCGTGCCTGCTGGGATGTTTTCGTTGCTGCCGGAAGTTCATCCTGTTCACTGCTAAACATTTCCGACACCGCGGCCATGCCCATGGGGATGTTCCAGTGGCACCCAAAAGTTTGTCCCCCACACTGCACAATGTGCCCAAAGCCCCTACCATGCTGCAGGGATGTTCCGGTTGTTTTGGAAAATTTGTCTTAAGCAATGCCGAACATGCCTGATGCCACTGCCGCGCCCGCGGGAATGTTTTGGTCGCTCCTGGAAGTTCGTCCCACGGACTGCCTAATGCGGTCGATGCCTCTGGTAACCCTGCAGAGATTTTCTGGTTGCTCCCAGAAGTTCATCCTACGCATTGCTGAAATTGCCCGACGCCTATGCCGTGCCTGCAGGGTTGTTCCAGTCGCTCCCATAAGTTAGTCCCCCACACTGAGCAACACGTCCGAAGCTTCTTCCGCTCCCGTGGGGATTTCATCCTGCACAATGCCACACGTGTCTGACACCGCTGCCATGCCCCTGGGAATGTTCTGGTCACACCCGAAAGTTCATCCTGTGCACTACCAATATGCCCCACGCCTCTGCTGTGCCTGCCGGGATGTTCTGGTCGCTCTCCTAAGTTCATCCCATGCACTGTCGAATGTGCCTGATGCCTCTGCCTTGCCTGAAGGGATGTTCCAGTCGCTCCCTGAAGTTTGTCCTGCTCACTGCCAAATGCGTCAGATGCCTCTGCCGCACCGGGAAGTTTCGGTCTCTCCTGGAAGTTCATCATGTGCAGTGCCGAATGTGTCTGACACAGCTGCCACGACCGTGGGAATATTCTGGTCACTCCCAGAAGTTCGTCTTGCACACGACACCTCTGCCGTGCCTGGGCATCGGGCACATTTGGTAGCTCGCAGGACGAACTTCTGGGGGGCACCAGAACATCTTCGAAGGCACAGCAGAGTCGTTGTGTACGTTTGGCCGTGCGCGGGATGAACTTCTGGGAGTGACCAGAAAATCCCTGTGGGCTCGGCAGAGGCATTGGACGTGTTTGGCTGTGCTCGGGACAAACTTCTGGGAGCAACTGGAACATCCCCACGAGTGTGGCAGAGGCTTTTGGGGCTTTGGGTAGTGCACGGGATGAAGTTCCAGGAGTGACCAGAACATCCCTGCAGGTGCGGCAGCAGCATTGGACACGTTTTTCAGTCACATGATGAACTTCCAAGCATGGCAGAGGCTTCGGGCGCATTGGGCAGTGCATGGGACAAAATTCTTGGAACCTCTGGAACATCCCTGCAGGTGCAGCAGCAAGCGAGCGAAACATTGCCGTGGGTCCAACAGCAGTGTCAGGCACGTTCGGCAGTGCATGGGATGAACTTTTGTGAGCGATCAGAGCATCCCTGCGGGTGTGGCAGAGGCATCTAGCGCATTCGGCCATGCGTGAGATGAACTTCCAAGATCGACCGAAACATCCCCGTGGGCCTGGCAGTGGCTTTGGATGCATTCAGCAGTGCGTGGGATGAACTTCTGGGTGCAACCAGAAGATCCACGTGGGTGCAGCAGCAGCATTGGACGTGCTCTACAGTGCACGGGACGAACTTCCAGGAGTGACTGGAACATCTCCACTGGCGCTGCAGAGGCTTCAGGTGCATTGGTCAGTGCACGGGATAAACTTTGGGAGCAACAGAAAAATCCCAGCAGGCTCGGCATAGGCATTGGACGCATTTGGCAGTGCCCGGGATGAACTTCCAGGAGCAACCAGAACATCTCCACACGCGCGGCAGAGGCAGTGGGTGCATTCTGCCGTGCATGGGATGAACTTTTGGAAGCAACTGGATCATCCCTGCAGGCTTGGCAGAGGCGGCGTACGTGTTCAGCAGTGCTTGGGATGAACATCCGAAAGTGACCAGAACATCCCCGTAGGTGCGGCAGAGGCGTCAGGCGCATTCAGCAGTGCGCGTGACGAACTTCCGGGAGCAACCAGAACATTCCTGTGGGCGCGGCAGGAGCTTCAGAAACATTAGGCAGTGCTCATGGAAAACTTCAAGGAGTAGCCAGAACAACACCATGGGCAAGGCAAGGCAGCAGGTGCAGTGCACGGGGTGAACTTCTGGGAGCAACCGGATCATCCCAGTGGGCTCAGAAGAGGTGGCGGACATGTTCGGCAGTACTCGGGACGAACATCCGAGAGTGAACAGAGCATCCCTGCAGGCATGGCGGAGACATCGTGCGCATTCAGTAGTGCGCAGGATGAACTTCTGGGAGCAACCGGAACATGCCCGCGGGCACAGCAGCAGCACCCTGACGCCTTTGTTGCGGCCACAAGGAAGCTACAGTCACTCCCAGAAGTTCATCCCATTTACTGCCCAATGCACCCAAAGCCTCTAGCGCGCCCTAGGGGTTGTTCTAGTCACTCTTTGAAATTCGTCCTGCACACTGCCTAACATCCCCGAATCTCAGACATGCTCACTGGGATGTTCGGGTTGCTCCCGGAAGTTCATCTCGTGCACTGCCAAACGCACCTAAAGCCTCTGCCACACCCACAGGGATGTTCCGGTTACTCTCGGAAGTTTTGTCACAAGCACTACCAAACATGTCCAATGCCTCTTCCGGGCCCACGGGAATTTCCTGGTTTCTCCCGGAAGTTTGTCCCGTGCACTGCCAAACGTGCCCAACATCACATCTGCACCCACGGGGATGTTCCAGTCGCTCCTGGAAGTTCTAGGATTAGGACTTCCATATGGCGTGTCCTTCCATTCCAAGATTCCTCCTTGACGTGAACATCTTGCTGAAGTCAAACCTGCCATGACATCCTGCTGCTGCTGCAGTTCTTCATGCCGCCAATGTCCTTCTTCTGCTCGGATTGCTTCATGCGTGTCCTGCCAATGCTGGTTTTCCTCTTGGCTTGGCTTTCTGCAGTTAGTTAGGACTAGTCAGAACCTGGCCGTACTTCATTGCTTGCCGTGTGCATGCTTGTTGCACGCATTTGCTCACGCTCCCATTGCCTCCAAAGGTCATCATTTTCTGCCCGTTGCATTTCCTGCATACTTAGGTTCTCAACATTTATTTGTGAGGAGCTTATATGCTACTAATTTTCTATATTTCTCATTCATTAATCAAGAATCAAAGGTAAGCATTCTTGCTCACATTCTTGTTTATTTTTCTGGTTATCTTTTAAGAGTTGTCTTGAGATAACTTGGGCTTAAGTCAAGGTTAAGAGTTGTCTTTCTTGCTTTAGAGCTAAGGTTGAAGTAGAGTGTCTTCTTCAACAGGCAGTTGTGATAGGTTTAAGAGTTGTCTTGCCTATCCAACATATCTTTTATATATTAGTTAACCCGAAGGACAGCTTAGGGGACTTAAATATAAGAAAAGAACTCAAGAATCAAATGGGACAGCAAGTTAGGAAGGATTCCAGTAGGCGTGCTGACCCCTAAGGTGTAGAAAAGTTGGGGAAAAAATTGGGACCCCAACAAATTGGTGCTTTCATTGAGAAATCAGCACAACCACCAGTTGAGAAGTAGCACGATCA
>BNST01003086.1:0-21840 GCA_019650275.1 Xylocarpus granatum
AAACTTAGTTCTTAAGCAAGGAAGACAACTCTTTGTTAAAGATGAAGAGATTGAGGGTGAAGATGAAAAGCCCAAATAACTCTTGGATTGATCTATGGATACCCATATCAAGCCCAAAGCCCAATTCAAGCTAACTACTAAAGGACGAAATAACGGCTAGTTTTTTAAATTGAAAGATATGCTTTTATGTGTTGTACCTAGCTGTTAGAAAAGTAAAGTAAGCTTGTACCTAGCCGTTAGGATGTTGTATATAAAAACCCAAGCTGTGTAAATATTTGGATATAGAATACAAAAGCTCTTCAATTTTCTCTCTTCATCTATTTTCTCTCTACTTGCATTTTTTATTTGTTTATGTTGAATCTTTGAAATTGTGAGCTAAACACATTCAAATTCTATTTATCAACATGGTATCAGAGCAAGGTTGCATTTAGGGAGCTCATTTCATCATCTCTCCTTTATTTTTTACTCTCTCTTGGTTGTGTGATCAATCTCCATTGTGCAAGGCCAAGTTGCTGAAATTAAAATGGCAGCACAAGTGGGAAGTAGTTCTGCCAAGAGAGAGAATTTTTTCAATGTTGATTCCGACTACAAAATCACCACTAAGCTTACTACCTTTCCTCTAAATGGAAGGAATTACTCTACATGGGTGACGAATGCGACAAGGGCCTTACTGGGCATGAGAGTTCTGGGATTTGTTGATGGAGAAATTAATCAACCTAAGGTGGGAGATAAAGAATATGCTGAATGGAGATATGTTGATAATCTTGTCATTACTTGGATTATCAACTCCATTGATCAATCCTTGGTTGGTGCCTTCAACAAAGCCAAAACTGCCAAAGACCTTTGGAATGCACTTGCTAGAAGGTTCGGAAATCAAGGTAATCTCTTAAAAGTCTATGAGTTGAGGGAAATCATCACAAATGCCAAGATGAATGGAAGTGATTTCCTTTCCTACTCCAACAAAATCAAGGAAGCATGGGATGAATTGGAGTGTTTGAGGCCGATTACTACCAATGAGGAAGAATTGGAGAAAAGGGCCAATGAAGATCTTGTTTGTTTCCTCTTGGCAGGATTGGGGCCTAGTTTTGGGGACCTTAGGAATCAAATTCTAAGGAATAAGGAGATGCCACCATATGATGATGTGGTGAATATTGTGGATAGGGAATTGATGGCTAGAGAAGCGTTTGATAGAGATGAGCCTAAAATTGAGAAAGGTGCATTTGCGGAGGCAAAAGAAGCAGCAATGGTAACACAAGGGTTGAAAGAAAGCAAAACCATCAAATGTGAAAGATGTGGAAGACTAGGACACATCAAAAGAAATTGTAGGTTTTGTGATCATTGTGGAAAGTTTGGGCATAACAAGGATAAATGTTTTGAGCTTCATCCTCACTTGAAGAAGGAGAATAAAGCCAAAATTTCAGAAGAATTAAACCACACATCAGAGGCAAACTTGTCCACAAACCTCATTGAGCAATTTGCAAAGTTCCTTCAATGTCAAAGGCCAAACACCTCTCAAGGTTTGATCTCTAATTTATCTTTAAATATTGATCCTTGGGTTATAGACTCGGGTGCTACAAATCACATGTTTAGAAGTAAAAATTTAGCTTCTAAAATTGAGTCTATAGGAAAGGATAAAAGGGTGAGTATAGCTAATGGAAAAGATATACCGATTAGTGGTTTAGGACACTTGAATATTTTGTCTAAGCATACTAAAGGTCTTTATATGCCATGTTTTTCTTCAAATTTGTTGTCCGTAAGTAGAATTACTAAAGATTTAGATTGTTATGTTATATTTGAACCTAATAAAGTAACATTTCAGGACATCAAGACCGGACAATTGATTGGTGAGGGAAGAGAGAAAAATGGGCTGTATGTTTTGGAAGATTCAAGCAAAGCCTTTAAAGTAGATAGCAGCAAAATCCAAGAACTTTGGCATGCTAGATTAGGGCATCCTCCTAGTCATATTTTGCAAAAATTAGTTCCTAACTTGAAATTTGATAAGATCAAATATTGTAGTTCTTGTATTTTAGGAAAACAAACTAAGATACCTTTTGTACAATCTCATCATGAATATAATGATTTATTTGCTTTGGTACATTCTGATTTGTGGACTTCTCCCACTCTATCTCATAAGGGCTTCAAATATTTTGTAACTTTTATAGATCATAAATCTAGGTATACATGGATTTATCTTATTAAAAGGAAATCTGAGGTTTTTTGGTTGTTTCAGAGAGTTTGTAATATTGATTGAAAACCAATTCGATAAGAAAGTTAAGGTGTTGAGAACTGATAATGGAGGAGAGTATGTGAACAACTTGTTTAAAGAGTTTTTAGTTAGTAAAGGAATTGTTCACCAAACTACTTGTCCTTACACTCCAGAACAAAATGGAGTGGCTGAACGTAAGAATAGGCATATTTTAGAGGTGGCAAGAACTATGATGTTCTGTCACAATGTACCTAGAGAGTTTTGGGGGGAAGCTATTCTCACAGCGACACATCTTATTAACCGAACACCATCCATGGTACTGAAAGGAAAGACACCAATTGAGATTGCTTATAGTACCCAACCAAACTTGTCCTATCTTAGAATTTTCGGATGTGTATGTTATGTACATATGCCAAGTCATTCAAGAGATAAATTAAGTGAAAGAAGCATTAAATGCATCTTTTTAGGTTATTGTGTGGATACTAAGGGTTATAGGTGCTATAATCCCTTAACTAAGGACAAGTATATCTCTATAAATGTTACTTTTGTAGAAAATGACTCATATTTTCATAGCATTGGTAATGGAAAAGGTGAAGTTGATGATCCACTTCCTTTAGCCATAATACACAAGTATATACCACCATCTAGTGATGTACTAGGCAACCATGACCTACAATTGAGTGGTGATAACATAGAATCACAAGATCAAGAGTCTAATGAGGGTGAAACTAGCAATGAAAATCTAAATGCACATTCACCTAGTGAAGTACGTGAAGATTTACCGTTATCTTCTTGTAGACCTAGAAACGAGGGAGAGCAAAATGAAATACATAGGGATGAACATTCGAATGTTCAAATAGAATCATTATCTAGTAACCAAGATGGGACCATCTATTAGTATACGAAGTGAGGGGGAGCATGTTGCACCTATGCAAGGCCAAAATCCCCCACTTAGAAGATCTCAAAGAATTCGACAATCTTCATCGGATTGGATGAAGAAAAGAGTGTTTTTCCACGGTAACAAAGTAATCGCACACCCTCTTGACCACTACTACACCTTAGGAAATGTAAAAGAGAGTTTTAGAGCCTTTTTAACTAAAGTAGACACCATTAAAGATCCAAATAACTTTAAGGAAGCTAGAGAATTATCAGTTTGGAGACAAGCCATGCAAGAGGAATTGGATGCTTTAGTTAAAAATAATACATGGGAATTAGTACCTTTACCTTTGGGAAAGAAGGTTGTAGGATGCAAATGGGTGTATAAGACTAAGTTAAATAGTGATGGAACCTTGGACAAACATAAGGCTAGGTTAGTGGCCAAAGGCTTCACTCAAACCTACGGCTTAGACTATACAGAAACTTTTGCACCAGTTGCAAAAATGAACACCATTAGGGTGCTTCTCTCCTTAGCGGCTAATTATAATTGGGATTTACATCAAATGGATGTGAAGAATGCTTTCTTGCAAGGAGAGTTAGAGGAAGAGGTTTACATGAGTTTACCTCAAGGATATGATGTTATGGTTCCAAATACACATGTTTGCAAATTGAAGAAAGCCATATATGGATTAAAGCAATCACCAAGAGCATGGTATAATAAGTTGCATAATGCATTGTGTTCTCAAAATTTTAAAGTGAGTGATGCTGATCATTCCCTATTTATTAAGCACTCAAGTGAGGGATCTACCATTGTTCTTATTTATGTGGATGATATTATCATCACCGGTTGTGACATTAATGGCATTAAGAGCATTAAAACATATTTGAAGTCTGCATTTGATGTTAAAGATTTGGGAAACTTACGATATTTTCTAGGTATAGAAATCGCTTATTCCAATGAAGGGCTATTTCTATCCCAATAGTTTTGCTATGGCATTGTATTTGCAAACAAATCAGCAGTAATAGCCCATCAAGCCTAGAAATCCTCTAAGATCTGTGAAATTCTTAAGAGTTGGCCATGATTGCATGGCTTTTATTTTCCATTGGTCTACCTTCACTCCATCTCTAGATATGATGTGACTGAGGTGTTCAAGCTCCTCTTGCATGAACGTGCACTTGGATGGCTTAATTACGAAATGATTTCCTCTTAATGTTGATAAATAGAATCTGAATGTGTTTAGCTCACAATTTCAAAGATTCAACATAAACCAAGTAAAAATGCAAGTAGAGAAAAAATGCATGAAGAGAGAAAAATGAATAGCTTTTTATTCTATCTCAAAATATTTACACATCTTGGGTTTATATATACAACATCCTAATGGCTAGGTACAAGCTTACTTTACTTTTCTAACAGCTAGGTACAACACATAACAGCATATCTTTCAATTTAAAAAACTAGCCGTTATTTCGTCCTTTAGTAGTTAGCTTGAATTTGGGCTTTGGGCTTGATATGGGTATCCATAGATCAATCCAAGAGTTATTTGGGCTTTTCATCTTCACCCTCAATCTCTTCACCTTTAACACTCCCCCTCAAGTTGGACTTGTACAAATTGAATAAGTTCAACTTGGAACTCACCTTAAGAAGTTGTTGATGAGTACATGGTTTGGTGAATATATCCGCAAGTTGATCTTCACTCTTCACATAAGGCATGTTGATCACTTTGCTCAAGTACTTTTCTCTTGTGAAGTGACAATCAACTTCGATGTGCTTGGTCCTCTCATGGAACACTGGATTAGATGCAATGTGTGTTGCTGCCTTGTTATCACAGTACATGTCCATAGGTGTTTCAACTGAAAATCCTAAGTCTTCCACTAATGATTTTATCCAAACCAATTCACTTGTAGTAGATGCCATAGCTCTATATTCAGCTTCTGCACTCGATCTTGCAACTACACTTTGCTTCTTGCTTTTCCAAGTCACCAAATTACCTCCCATGAATGTGCAATAACCAGTGGTTGATCTTCTGTCCTTGAAGTTACCGGCCCAATCCGCATCTGTGTAAGCACATATCTTGTGGTGGCCATTTCTTCTCATCAAGATTCCTTGCCCCGGTGCTTGTTTTATGTACCTTAAAATTCTATTCACCATTTCCATGTGTATATTCTTTGGGCATGACATGTGTTGACTTACCTGTTGCACAGAAAAAACAATATCAGGTCGTGTAATAGTTAAATATATAAGCTTACCTACAAGTCTTTGATGAAAGCTTGATGTCCTTGTACGGCTCCTCCTTGTCATGTTCGTTTTCATGCTTGTTATCCTCTTTCTTCCTTCTTAGTGCCTCCATAGGTGTCACAGCTGGCTTTGCTCCAAGTTTTCCTATCTCACTTAACAAATCAAGAACATATTTTCTTTGGGATAGAAATAGCCCTTCATTGGAATAAGCGATTTCTATACCTAGAAAATATCGTAAGTTTTCCAAATCTTTAACATCAAATGTCGACTTCAAATATGTTTTAATGCTCTTAATGCCATTAATGTCACAACCGGTGATGATAATATCATCCGCATAAATAAGAACAATGGTAGATCCCTCACTTGAGTGCTTAATAAATAAGGAATGATCAGCATCACTCACTTTAAAATTTTGAGAACACAATGCATTATGCAACTTATTATACCATGCTCTTGGTGATTTCTTTAATCCATATATGGCTTTCTTCAATTTGCAAACATGTGTATTTGGAACCATAACATCATATCCTTGAGGTAAACTCATGTAAACCTCTTCCTCTAACTCTCCTTGCAAGAAAGCATTCTTTACATCCATTTGATGTAAATCCCAATTATAATTAGCCGCTAAGGAGAGAAGCACCCTAATGGTGTTCATTTTTGCAACTGGTGCAAAAGTTTCTGTATAGTCTAAGCCGTAGGTTTGAGTGAAGCCTTTGGCCACTAACCTAGCCTTATGTTTGTCCAAGGTTCCATCACTATTTAACTTAGTCTTATACACCCATTTGCATCCTACAACCTTCTTTCCCAAAGGTAAAGGTACTAATTCCCATGTATTATTTTTAACTAAAGCATCCAATTCCTCTTGCATGGCTTGTCTCCAAACTGATAATTCCCTAGCTTCCTTAAAGTTATTAGGATCTTTAATGGTGTCTACTTTAGTTAAAAAGGCTCTAAAACTTTCTTTTACATTTCCTAAGGTGTAGTATGTGAAAAATATTGAAGAAACAAAGAAGTGTGAAAGAAAGTGTTGATGAAAGAATAAAGAAGCTTGTTTTTCACTTTACACATCTTGGGTATATATATACAACATCCTAACGGCTAGGTACAAGTTGATTTTACTTTTCTAACAGCTAGGTACAACACATAACAACATAGCTTTCAATTTCAAGAACTAGCCGTTATTTCGTCCATTAGTGATTAGCTTACTAGCCGTTATTTCGTCCTTTAGCTGGTTAGCTTGATATGGACTTTGGGCTTGATATGGGTGTACATAGGCCAATCAAAGAGTTATTTGGGCCTTTTATCTTCACCCTCAATCCCTTCATTTTCAACACTCCCCCTCAAGTTGGGCTTGAACAAATTGATCAAGTTCAACTTGGATACAAACTTTTGAAGTTGTTGAATACTCGGAGGTTTGGTGAATATGTCCGCCAATTGATCTTCGCTCTTGACATAAGGCATTGAGATTGTCTTGTTCAAATATTTTTCTCTTATAAAGTGACAATCTACCTCTATATGCTTGGTCCTCTCATGAAACACCGGATTGTTTGCAATATGTATCGCCGATTTGTTATCACAATGTAGCTTCATAGGTGCCTCGACATTAAAACCCAAATCTTCAACCAATGCCTTCAACCATATCAATTCACTGGTGGTTGAAGCCATTGCTCTATATTCAGCTTCGGCACTTGATTTGGCCACCACGGTTTGCTTTTTACTCTTCCAAGTCACTAAATTCCCACCAACAAAAGTACAATATCCAGTTGTAGACTTGCGATCTTCAATGCTTCCTGCCCAATCAGCATCCGTGTAGGCAAAAATTTGGTGATGTCCATGTTTCTTCATTAGTAATCCTTGTCCTAGAGTTCCTTTGAGATATTTGAGTATTCGGTCCACCATTTCCATGTGATTGGTCATTGGACAAGTCATGAATTGGCTTACCTGATTCACAGCAAAAGAAATGTCAGGTCTTGTAATAGTTAAGTAGATTAACTTACCCACAATTCTTTGATATTGCTTGATGTCTTCAATTGGTTTGCCCTCCTTCTTTTTGGCTTGTACTTCAATTGGAGTTGATGCTATCTTCCCTCCAAGCTTACCTGTCTCTTTCAAAAGATCAAGTGTGTATTTTCTTTGGGATAGAAATAGCCCTTTATTAGAATGAGCTATCTCTATACCTAGAAAATACCGTAAGTGTCCAAGGTCTTTAATATCAAAAGTAGACTTTAAATAACTTTTAGTGCTGTTTATTCCCAAAGTATCACTCCCTGTTATAATGATATCGTCCACATATATTATCACAACAGTAATACCATTATTGGAGTGTTTTATGAATAAAGAGTGATCAGCACTACTAACCTTAAAGTGTTGAGAAGTTAAAGCACCTAACAACTTAGAGTACCAAGCCCTAGGAGATTGTTTTAAGCCATAGATGGCTTTTCTAAGCTTACATACATGCGGTTTTGGTACTTTAATGTTGTATCCTTGTGGGATATCCATGTAAACCTCTTCTTCTAATTCCCCCTGGAGAAAAGCATTTCGAACATCCATTTGATACATTTCCCATTCATAATTAGTGGCTAAGGACAAAATAACTCTAATGGTGTTCATTTTGGCTACTGGGGCAAATGTCTCCGTGTAATCTAAACCATAGGTTTGAGTGAATCCTTTAGCAACCAATCTAGCTTTATGTTTCTCAATGGAACCATCACTCTTCAGCTTGGTTTTGTACACCCATTTACACCCAACTGTTTTCTTACCTTGGGGAAGAGTAACAATTTCCCATGTCTTATTCTTAACTAAAGCTTCCAACTCCTCATCCATGGCATTTCTCCAAATAGGAATGTCCTTGGCCTCGTTGTAGCAAGATGGCTCTTTCAAACTATCCAATTTGCTTAAAAACACTCTATAACTCTCTTTAACATTATCTAAGGTATAATAATTTTGTATAGGATGTGCTGTGACTTTGTTCCCATAAAAGAATACCCTATTTTTCTGCCATTCGGATGGAGGCTTCCTAATTCTTTGAGATCTTCTAAGAGGAAAATTTTGATCATGTGATGAAGAATCAGACTCTCTCTCATTTTGACCCACCGGTGAGGAACTAAATGGGATTTCATGCTCTAAAACTAATTGATCATTAGGGTTCTCATCACAAGGTGTTTCCTCACTTTGACTTTCGCTAACTATGTTTTGTTCTTCATTTGATTCCAATGGTTCATGAATATCACCATTCTGTTGTGTTGAATCTTCATAGATAAAATCCTCTTTTTCGCTTTCATTCAAACTAACTCCATTATTGATTTGATCGTTATTCCTTAACAAACTCAACCGATTACCTACAATAGATAGGGGAAGAGGATCCCCTTTCATTTCTCCTTCATTTCTCACTTTATCAAAGTAAGGATCACTTTCCAGAAAAGTAACATTTCTTGACAAGAATTTCTCATTCGTAGAAGGATCTAAACATTTATAACCTTTTTATCAATGCAATACCCTAAAAATATGCACTTTACACTCCTATGACTCAATTTATCTCTAGCATGATTAGGGATGTGAACATAACAAGTACAGCCAAATACCTTTAGATAAGATAAGTTTGGTTGCCTATTATGCAACAATTCAAAAGGAGATTTTCCATTCAACAACTTCGAAGGCATACGATTTATCAAATGTATGGCAGTGAGAATGGCTTCATTCCAATATCTTTTAGGGACATTGTGATGAAACATTAGTGACCTTCCTACATCTAAAATGTGCCGATTTTTCCGCTCGGCCACACCATTTTGTTCAGGTGTGTAGGGGCAAGTCGTTTGATGAACTATCCCTAAAGTGCTCAAGTAATTCTCAAAGGCGTGACTAGTATATTCTCCCCCATTGTCGCTCCTAAGAATCTTAATCCTTTTACCAAGTTGATTTTCAATTAAGGAAACATACTCTTTAAAACATGATAAGGTCTCTGATTTGTTTTTAATCAAGTATATCCAAGTGTATCTCGACTTGTGATCAATGAATGTGACAAAATATCTAAAGCCATTGTGAGATTCTAAAGGAGAAGTCCATAGATCAGAGTGAACAAGATCAAATATTTCATTATAACAAGTTTCCGAATGTACAAAAGGAAGTTTAGTCTGTTTTCCAAGATTACAAGCCCTACATTGTTTAAAATCACTAAACTTCATTTTCGGAATCATTTTACACAGAATGTTACTAGGAGGATGGCCTAGTCTTGCATGCCAAAGTTTCTGAAGTCCACTGTCTTCCTCAACTCTAAGGGCTTGATTGGTACTATCCAAAAAATATAGGCCGTCATGTAAGGTTCCCTCACCAATCTTCTTCCCGGTTGACATGTCCTGAAATATCACCTTATTGGGTTCAAAGGTAACACGACAATTTAAGTCTTTTGTTATTCTACTAACGGACAGCAAATTTGATGAAAAATTTGGCATATAAAGGCCACTTGTTCTCTTGGATAAAACTTTAATATCTCCTAATCCCTTAATGGGTATTTCACTACCATTGGCTATTGTCACATTTCTAATGTTTCCTAGGGTTTCTATTCTAGATGCCATGTTTTTATTTCTAAACATATGATTAGTAGCACCTGAATCAATAACCCAAGGGTCAAACTTAAAATGTGAGTTGGAAATCATACCTTGAGAGGAGCTTGGAAGATGGTTCCGAAGTAGTTTGGCCAAATCCTCAAGGAGTTTTGAGTTCCCTTTTTCGATTGCATTTTGAGCACCTTGTGGTGGCGCCTTTTCCTTGAAGTTAACTGGCCTCAAATGTGGATTAAGAACCCAACATTTTTCTTTAGTATGACCAAGCATCTTGCAGTGCCCACACTTCCAGCATTTGTCTTTAAGGTTGTGCATCCGTCCACATTTATCACACTTAGCCTTAACTTTTGCTCCTTGGACCATCCTGCCTTCTTCCTTGCTGTCCACCAAACTACCTCTCTCAGCCTTGCTTGAATTCCCATTCAAAATCTTTCTTTGCAAGTACTCTTTATTAACCTTGTTTGCAACATCGTCATAATAAGGCAAAGGTTCAATTCTAAGAATGTGATTCCGAAGATCTTCGTAGTCCGAACCCAAACCCATCAAATACGAAATCACAAGATCTTCATTGGCCCTTTTTTCCACCTCTTCAATGTTGGTAGTATTCGGCCTTAATGATTGAAGTTCATCCCATGCCTCCTTAATTTTGGTGTTATATTCTATCGGATCACCTCCACTAAGGCTGATATTGTTGATGAACTGCTTCAACTCGTATATTCTCATCAAGTTTCCTTGATGACCAAATTGTCTCTTGATAGACTCCCAAAGTGCTTTAGAAGTTTCAGCCTTTGAGAATGCACCTACCAAGGATGGTTCCATGGAATTTAAAATCCATGTGTACACCAAGTTGTCATTATAACACCAATCTTCATATTCTTCACTTGATGTGTCTGTGGGCTTTGTGATTCTTCCATTCACGAAACCCAATGCTCGTTTTCCACATAATGCTCTTTCAGCGGGATTGATCCAAATTGAGTAATTTTTTCCATTCAAGGGAAATGTGGTAAGTTTCAAGGTGGTGTTACCATCATTATCAACTCCCTTGAAGGAACTTCTGCTCTTGGTGTTGTATGACGAGCCCTCCCTTTCCATTCTTTAATTTGGCTATGAAGGGGAATGTCTTGATACACCAAGAACCAACAAAGCAACAAAAGGTAAAAAGCTAGATTAGAGATGAAACCTGCTCTGATACCATGTGAAAAATATTGAAGAAACAAAGAAGTGTGAAAGAAAGTATTGATGAAAGAATAAAGAAGCTTGTTTTTCACTTTACACATCTTGGGTATATATATACAACATCCTAACGGCTAGGTACAAGTTGATTTTACTTTTCTAACAGCTAGGTACAATACATAACAACATAGCTTTCAATTTCAAGAACTAGCCGTTATTTCGTCCATTAGTGATTAGCTTACTAGCCGTTATTTCGTCCTTTAGCGGTTAGCTTGATATGGACTTTGGGCTTGATATGGGTGTACATAGGCCAATCAAAGAGTTATTTGGGCCTTTTATCTTCACCCTCAATCCCTTCATTTTCAACATAGTAGTGGTCAAGAGGGTGTGCAATTACTTTGTTACCGTGGAAAAACACTCTTTTCTTCATCCAATCTGATGAAGATTGTCGAATTCTTTGAGATCTCCTAAGTGGGGGATTTGGGCCTTGCATAGGTGCAACATGCTCCCCCTCACTTCGTATACTAATAGATGGCCCATCTTGGTTACTAGATAGTGATTCTATTTGAACATTCGAATGTTCATCCCTATGTATTTCATTTTGCTCTCCCTCGTCTCTAAGTCTACTGGACGATAACTGTAAATCTTCACTTACTTCACTAGGTGAATGTGCATCTAGACTTTCATTGCTGGTTTCACCCTCATTAGACTCTTGATCTTGTGATTCTATGTTATCACTACTCAAGTGTTGGTCATGGTTGCCTAGTACGTCACTAGATAGTGGTATATACTTGTGTATTATGGCTAAAGGAAGTGGATCATCAACTTCACCTTTTCCATTACCATTGCTATGAAAATATGAGTCATTTTCTACGAAAGTAACATTTCTAGAAATATACTTGTTCTTAGTTAAGGGATTATAGCACCTATAACCCTTAGTATCTACACAATAACCTAAAAAGATGCATTTAATGCTTCTTTCACTTAATTTATCTCTTGAATGACTTGGCATATGTACATAACATACACATCCAAAAATTCTAAGATAGGACAAGTTTGGCTGGGTACTATAAGCAATCTCAATTGGTGTCTTTCCTTTCAGTACCATGGATGGTGTTCGGTTAATAAGATGTGTCGCTGTGAGAATAGCTTCCCCCCAAAACTCTCTAGGTACATTGTGATAGAACATCATAGTTCTTGCCACCTCTAAAATATGCCTATTCTTACGTTCAGCCACTCCATTTTGTTCTGGAGTGTAAGGACAAGTAGTTTGATGAACAATTCCTTTACTAACTAAAAACTCTTTAAACAAGTTGTTCACATACTCTCCTCCATTATCAGTTCTCAACACCTTAACTTTCTTATCAAATTGGTTTTCAATCAATATTACAAACTCTCTGAAACAACCAAAAACCTCAGATTTCCTTTTAATAAGATAAATCCATGTATACCTAGATTTATGATCTATAAAAGTTACAAAATATTTGAAGCCCTTATGAGATAGAGTGGGAGAAGTCCACAAATCAGAATGTACCAAAGCAAATAAATCATTATATTCATGATGAGATTGTACAAAAGGTATCTTAGTTTGTTTTCCTAAAATACAAGAACTACAATCTTTGATCTTATCAAATTTCAAGTTAGGAACTAATTTTTGCAAAATATGACTGGGAGGATGCCCTAATCTAGCATGCCAAAGTTCTTGGATTTTGCTGCTATCTACTTTAAAGGCTTTGCTTGAATCTTCCAAAACATACAGCCCATTTTTCTCTCTTCCCTCACCAATCAATTGTCCGGTCTTGATGTCCTGAAATGTTACTTTATTAGGTTCAAATATAACATAACAATCTAAATCTTTAGTAATTCTACTTACGGACAACAAATTTGAAGAAAAACATGGCATATAAAGACCTTTAGTATGCTTAGACAGAATATTCAAGTGTCCTAAACCACTAATTGGTATATCTTTTCCATTAGCTATACTCACCCTTTTATCCTTTCCTATAGACTCAATTTTAGAAGCTAAATTTTTACTTCTAAACATGTGATTTGTAGCACCCGAGTCTATAACCCAAGGATCAATATTTAAAGATAAATTAGAGATCAAACCTTGAGAGGCGTTTGGCCTTTGACATTGAAGGAACTTTGCAAATTGCTCAATGAGATTTGTGGACAAGTTTGCCTCTGATTTGTGGCTTAATTCTTCTGAAATTTTGGCTTTATTCTCCTTCTTCAAGTGAGGATGAAGCTCAAAACATTTATCCTTGTTATGCCCAAACTTTCCACAATGATCACAAAACCTACAATTTCTTTTGATGTGTCCTAGTCTTCCACATCTTTCACATTTGATGGTTTTGCTTTCTTTCAACCCTTGTGTTACCATTGCTACTTCTTTTGCCTCCACAAATGCACCTTTCTCAATTTTAGGCTCATCTCTATCAAACGCTTCTCTAGCCATCAATTCCCTATCCACAATATTCACCACATCATCATATGGTGGCATCTCCTTATTCCTTAGAATTTGATTCCTAAGGTCCCCAAAACTAGGCCCCAATCCTGCCAAGAGGAAACAAACAAGATCTTCATTGGCCCTTTTCTCCAATTCTTCCTCATTGGTAGTAATCGGCCTCAAACACTCCAATTCATCCCATGCTTCCTTGATTTTGTTGGAGTAGGAAAGGAAATCGCTCCCATTCATCTTGGCATTTGTGATGATTTCCCTCAACTCATAGACTTTTAAGAGATTTCCTTGATTTCCGAACCTTCTAGCAAGTGCATTCCAAAGGTCTTTGGCAGTTTTGGCTTTGTTGAAGGCACCAACCAAGGATTGATCAATGGAGTTGATAATCCAAGTAATGACAAGATTATCAACATATCTCCATTCAGCATATTCTTTATCTCCCACCTTAGGTTGATTAATTTCTCCATCAACAAATCCCAGAACTCTCATGCCCAGTAAGGCCCTTGTCGCATTCGTCACCCATGTAGAGTAATTCCTTCCATTTAGAGGAAAGGTGGTAAGCTTAGTGGTGATTTTGTAGTCGGAATCAACATTGAAAAAATTCTCTCTCTTGGCAGAACTACTTCCCACTTGTGCTGCCATTTTAATTTCAGCAACCTGGCCTTGCACAATGGAGATTGATCACACAACCAAGAGAGAGTAAAAATAAAAGAGAGATGATGAAAGGAACTCTCTAGATGCAACCTTGCTCTGATACCATGTTGATAAATAGAATCTGAATGTGTTTAGCTCACAATTTCAAAGATTAAACATAAACCAAGTAAAAATGCAAGTAGAGAGAAAATGCATGAAGAGAGAAAAATGAATAGCTTTTTATTCTATCTCAAAATATTTACACATCTTGGGTTTATATATACAACATCCTAACGGCTAGGTACAAGCTTACTTTACTTTTCTAACAGCTAGGTACAACACATAACAGCATATCTTTCAATTTAAAAAACTAGCCGTTATTTCGTCCTTTAGTAGTTAGCTTGAATTTGGGCTTTGGGCTTGATATGGGTATCCATAGATCAATCCAAGAGTTATTTGGGCTTTTCATCTTCACCCTCAATCTCTTCATCTTTAACACTTAACACCTCCAACACCTTTGCTAAGTGTTCTATGTGATCATCGTGGTTCCTAGAATAGACCAAGATGTCATCAAAGAAAATTAATACAAACCTGCAAAAAAAAAGGTTTGAAGATGTCATTCATGGCTGCTTGAAAGGTAGATCCAGCTTGTTTAACAACTTCAAGGTAGGTGACTATGTCTATCATAAAATCCATCCTAGAATGAAGATAAAGGCCAAAAAGCCAACTACAGCAAAGTTGGCTAGAAAAATATTTTGGACTGTATGAGGTAGTTGAGCATATTGGAGCAGTAGCTCATCGCCCTAAGACTACCGTTAACCTTCAAACTACATCTAGTGTTTTCACATTTCATTGTTGAGGAAGAAGATAGGAGATGTGAGACAAGTGAATGAGGGACTGCCTGATGTTTTTAGGGAAGATCACCTTGGGCAGCAACCAAAGGAAGCCTTAGGATTTCGTATAGTAAGTTATGGGCGCAATAGAAGGCCAGTATGGAGAGTACTCATATGGTGGAGTCATTTGCCCAAGGATGAAGCAACATGGGAAGACTATGATGATATCCAGCAATGGTTCCCTAATTTCCACCTTGATGACAAGGTGAGTCTTCAAGAAAAGGGGATTGTTGAGGACCTTAGGAGGAAAAGTGAGCGTGAGCTACATAAGAGGATGCAAGAGAGGCAGCTACGGGCCAGAACGTATGTGCAACAAGCTTGCATACGGCATGCGGTAAAGCACGGCCAGGTTTTGAATTTATCCTAATTGACCAAGGGCATCCAAGCCAAGAAGGACTCCAGCATCAGCAGGATATGCATGGTGCAATTCGAGCAGGAGAAAAATGTGTACGGCATGAAGAACTCCAGCAGCAGCAGGATGTCATGAAGGGTTTAGCTTCAACAAGTTGTTCACATCAAGAAGAAGTCTAGGGACAGAAGGACACGCCATAAGGAAGTCCTAATATTAGAAGGAAACAAGAAGATAAAGACTATCAGCTGTAGGAGATAAGATAAGGATAAAGAAGTTTAGTCAAAATAGGATTTGTCAATCAAGAAGACCAAGAATCCTAGTAGAATTAGGAAACATTTGGATAAGGACTATCTTGATAAGATTCTAGTTGTCTTAGGAAACCTTGTTGACTTAGAAAAACTTGTCCTAAGTAGATAAGGAACTTAAGTGCTAGTTAAATTAGGAAAAAGCTATCCAATACTATAAATACAACCCATTATTTGTTAGCATGGACATATGCTCCGAATTTGTAAGCTTTTATTCATTAATCAAGAATCAAGCTTTGGCATTCTTGCTTATATTCTTGTTTATATTTTGGTTATCTTTTAAGAGTTGTCTTGAGATAACTTGGGCTTAAGACAAGGTGAAGAGTTGTCTTCCTTTCTAAGAGCTTAGGTTGAAGTCAAGAGTTATCTTCTTCAACCAAGGCAAGTTGTGATAGGTTTAAGAGTTGTCTTGCCTATCCAACATATCCTTTTGTCATTAGTTAATCCGAGGGACAGCTTAGGGGACAAGAACCAAAGAAAAGAACTCAAGGATCAAACGGGACAGCAAGTTAGGAGAAGTTTTAGAAGTCGTACTAACCCCTAAGGTGTAGAAAAGCTAGGACAAGAACTCGGAGACCCCAACAGTGCGGCACTGTGTGGGAAAAACTTCCGAAGACAACCAGAATATCCATGCGTGTTCAAAAGTGGTGTCGGGTGTGTTCGGCAGTGTACGGGATGAACTTCCAGGAGCGACCAGAACATCCTGTGGGCACAGCAGAGGCTTCGGGTCATGTTAGGCAGCATGCGGAATGAACTTAGGAGACCAACCTGAACATCCCCACGGGCACAGTAGCGGCATTGGACATGTTTGGCAGTGTGCAGGACAAACTTCCGGGAGCGACCAGAGCATCCCCGTGGGCACGGCTGAGGCTTCAGGTGCATTGGGCAGCGCATGGGACGAACTTCCAGGAGCGACCGGAGCATCCTCGCGGGCATGGTAGAGGCTTTGGGTGGATTGGGCAGCGTATGGGATGAACTTCTTGGAGCCACTGGAACATCCCTATAGGTGCGGCAAAGACATCAGTTGTGCTTGGCAGTGCACGGGACAAACTTCCAAAATCGACCGGAACATCCCCATGGGCACAACAGAGGGCAGTGAGCAGAATGAACTTCCAGGAGCGAGTGAAACATCCCCACGGGCACGGTAGAGGTGTCGAACGCGTTCAGCAGTGCTTGGGAAGAACTTTCGGGAGCGACCGGAACATCCCTACGAGTGCAGCAGAGGCATTAGGCACGTTTGGCAGTGCGCGGTACGAACTTGTAGGAGCGACCAAAACATCCCCGCAGGTGCGGCAGCAGCGTTGGACATGTTGGGCAGTGTGCGGGATGAACTTCCTAGAGCGACCGAAAAATCCCAGTGGGCCTGGGAGAGCTTAGGGTGCATTTGGCAGTGCACAGGATGAACTTCTGGGAGTGAATGAAACATCCCTGTAGGCACGGTACAGGGGTCAGGCACGTTTGTCTGTGCACAGGATAAACTTCCGGGAGTGACCGCTACATCGTCGTGGGCGTGGCAGCGGTGTGGGAAATGTTTGGCAGAGCATGGGATGAAATTTCGGGAGCATCCAAACATCTTAGTGGGTGCAGAAGAGGCTTCGAGCACATTGGTAGTGCATGGTTTGAACTTCAGGAGTGACTGAAACATCCCCGTGGGCCTGGTAGAGGAATCGGGCTCGTTTGGTAATGCACAGACGAACTTCCGAGAGCAACCAGAATATTCCCGTAGGTGCGGCAGCGGTAACGGGCACGTTCTGCAGTGCTCGGGATGAACTTCCAGGATTGATTGGATCATTCCTGCGGGCACAGCAGAGGCTTCGGGTGTGTTTGGGATTGCGCGGGATGAACTTCTAGGAGCAACTGGAACATCTCTGCTAGTGTGGCAGAGGCTTTGAGGGCACTGGGCAGTGCACGGCACGAAACATGTGGGAGCTATCGGAACATCGCTGTGGGCTCAACAGAAGTGTTGGATGCATTCTGCAGTGCTTGGAATGAACTTGTTGTAGCTACTAGAAATTCCCCACTGGTGCGGCAGAGGCTTCGAGCATGTTAAGCAGGACACGGGGTGAACTTCCAGGAGCAGACAAAACATCCCTGAATGCACTGGTAGAGGCATCAGGCACATTTGGCAGTGCAATGGACGAACGTCTAGAAGTGACTGGAAAATTCCTGCAGGTGCAACAGCGGCTACAGCCACATTTTGTAGTGCACAGAACAAACTTCCAGGAGCGATCAGAGCATCTTTGTGGGCACAGCAGATGCCTTGGGCGCATTTGGTAGTGCACAGGATGAACTTCCGGGAGCAGCCGGAACATCCCCGTGGGCATAGCAACAGAGTCAGCCATGTTTGGCAGTGTGCGAGATGAACTTCCAGGCGGGAATAGAACATCCCTGTGGGCACAGTAGAGGCGTTGGACACATTCGGCAATTCACAGGATGAACTTCCAGGAGCGACTGGAATATCCCTGCAGGTGCAGCAGCAGCATCGGGCAAACTTGGCAGTGCACAGGACATTCTCCCTGGAAATGTTGAAAATGAAGGGATTGAGGGTGAAGATAAAAGGCCCAAATAAACATTCTGTGTAAAATGATTCCGAAAATGAAGTTTAGTGATTTTAAACAATGTAGGGCTTGTAATCTTGGAAAACAGACTAAACTTCCTTTTGTACATTCGGAAACTTGTTATAATGAAATATTTGATCTTGTTCACTCTGATCTATGGACTTCTCCTTTAGAATCTCACAATGGCTTTAGATATTTTTGTCACATTCATTGATCACAAGTCGAGATACACTTGGATATACTTGATTAAAAACAAATCAGAGACCTTATCATGTTTTAAAGAGTATGTTTCCTTAATTGAAAATCAACTTGGTAAAAGGATTAAGATTCTTAGGAGCGACAATGGGGGAGAATATACTAGTCACGCCTTTGAGAATTACTTGAGCACTTTAGGGATAGTTCATCAAACGACTTGCCCCTACACACCTGAACAAAATGGTGTGGCCGAGCGGAAAAATCGGCACATTTTAGACGTAGGAAGGTCACTAATGTTTCATCACAATGTCCCTAAAAGATATTGGAATGAAGCCATTCTCACTGCCATACATTTGATAAATCGTATGCCTTCAAAGTTGTTGAATGGAAAATCTCCTTTTGAATTGTTGCATAATAGGCAACCAAACTTATCTTATCTAAAGGTATTTGGCTGTACTTGTTATGTTCACATCCCTAATCATGCTAGAGATAAATTGAGTCATAGGAGTGTAAAGTGCATATTTTTAGGGTATTGCATTGATAAAAAGGGTTATAAATGTTTAGATCCTTCTACGAATGAGAAATTCTTGTCAAGAAATGTTACTTTTCTGGAAAGTGATCCTTACTTTGATAAAGTGAGAAATGAAGGAGAAATGAAAGGGGATCCTCTTCCCCTATCTATTGTAGGTAATCGGTTGAGTTTGTTAAGGAATAACGATCAAATCAATAATGGAGTTAGTTTGAATGAAAGCGAAAAAGAGGATTTTATCTATGAAGATTCAACACAACAGAATGGTGATATTCATGAACCATTGGAATCAAATGAAGAACAAAACATAGTTAGCGAAAGTCAAAGTGAGGAAACACCTTGTGATGAGAACCGTAATGATCAATTAGTTTTAGAGCATGAAATCCCATTTAGTTCCTCACCGGTGGGTCAAAATGAGAGAGAGTCCGATTCTTCATCACATGATCAAAATTTTCCTCTTAGAAGATCTCAAAGAATTAGGAAGCCTCCATCCGAATGGCAGAAAAATAGGGTATTCTTTTATGGGAACAAAGTCACAGCACATCCTATACAAAATTATTATACCTTAGATAATGTTAAAGAGAGTTATAGAGTGTTTTTAAGCAAATTGGATAGTTTGAAAGAGCCATCTTGCTACAACGAGGCCAAGGACATTCCTATTTGGAGAAATGCCATGGATGAGGAGTTGGAAGCTTTAGTTAAGAATAAGACATGGGAAATTGTTACTCTTCCCCAAGGTAAGAAAACAGTTGGGTGTAAATGGGTGTACAAAACCAAGCTGAAGAGTGATGGTTCCATTGAGAAACATAAAGCTAGATTGGTTGCTAAAGGATTCACTCAAACCTATGGTTTAGATTACACGGAGACATTTGCCCCAGTAGCCAAAATGAACACCATTAGAGTTATTTTGTCCTTAGCCACTAATTATGAATGGGAAATGTATCAAATGGATGTTCGAAATGCTTTTCTCTAGGGGGAATTAGAAGAAGAGGTTTACGTGGATATCCCACAAGGATACAACATTAAAGTACCAAAACCGCATGTATGTAAGCTTAGAAAAGCCATCTATGGCTTAAAACAATCTCCTAGGGCCTGGTACTCTAAGTTGTTAGGTGCTTTAACTTCTCAACACTTTAAGGTTAGTAGTGCTGATCACTCTTTATTCATAAAACACTCCAATAATGGTATTACTGTTGTGATAATATATGTGGACGATATCATTATAACAGGGAGTGATACTTTGGGAATAAACAGCACTAAAAGTTATTTAAAGTCTACTTTTGATATTAAAGACCTTGGACACTTACGGTATTTTCTAGGTATAGAGATAGCCCATTCTAATAAAGGGCTATTTCTATCCCAAAGAAAATACACACTTGATCTTTTGAAAGAGACAGGTAAGCTTGGAGGGAAGATAGCATCAACTCCAATTGAAGTACAAGCCAAAAAGAAGGAGGGCAAACCAATTGAAGACATCAAGCAATATCAAAGAATTGTGGGTAAGTTAATCTACTTAACTATTACAAGACCTGACATTTCTTTTGCTGTGAATCAGGTAAGCCAATTCATGACTTGTCCAATGACCAATCACATGGAAATGGTGGACCGAATACTCAAATATCTCAAAGGACTCTAGGACAAGGATTACTAATGAAGAAACATGGACATCACCAAATTTTTGCCTACACGGATGCTGATTGGGCAGGAAGCATTGAAGATCGCAAGTCTACAACTGGATATTGTACTTTTGTTGGTGGGAATTTAGTGACTTGGAAGAGTAAAAAGCAAACCGTGGTGGCCAAATCAAGTGCTGAAGCTGAATATAGAGCAATGGCTTCAACCACCAGTGAATTGATATGGTTGAAGGCATTGGTTGAAGATTTGGGTTTCAATGTCGAGGCACCTATGAAGCTACATTGTGATAACAAATCGGCGATACATATTGCAAACAATCCGGTGTTTCATGAGAGGACCAAGCATATAGAGGTAGATTGTCACTTTATAAGAGAAAAATATTTGAACAAGACAATCTCAATGCCTTATGTCAAGAGCGAAGATCAATTGGCGGACATATTCACCAAACCTCCGAGTATTCAACAACTTCAAAAGTTTGTATGCAAGTTGAACTTGATCAATTTGTTCAAGCCCAACTTGAGGGGGAGTGTTGAAAATGAAGGGATTGAGGGTGAAGATAAAAGGCCCAAATAACTCTTTGATTGGCCTATGTACACCCATATCAAGCCCAAAGCCCATATCAAGCTAACCACTAAAGGACGAAATAACGGCTAGTAAGCTAATCACTAATGGACGAAATAACGGCTAGTTCTTGAAATTGAAAGCTATGCTGTTATGTGTTGTACCTAGCTGTTAGAAAAGTAAAATCAACTTGTACCTAGCCGTTAGGATGTTGTATATATATACCCAAGATGTGTAAAGTGAAAAACAAGCTTCTTTATTCTTTCATCAATACTTTCTTTCACACTTCTTTGTTTCTTCAATATTTTTCACAATAAATACAACCCATTATTTGTTAGCATGGACATATGCTCCAAATTTGTAAGCTTTTATTCATTAACTATGAACCAACATATCCTTTTATCATTAGTTAATCCAAAGGGACAGCTGAGGGGACAAGAACCAAAGAAAAGAACTGAAAGATCGCAGGTGCAGCAGAGGCTTCAGGCACGTTAGGCAGCATGCGGGAGGAACTTAGGAGACTAACCTGAACATCCCTACGGTCACGGTAGCAACATTGGACACGTTTGGCAGTGCAAAGGACGAACTTCCAGGGGCGACCAGAGCATCCCCGCGGGCACAGAACCGGCTTCGGCAAGAGGATGTGCATTCTAAGGGCAGAAGATATG